>JAWPHD010003267.1:0-223745 GCA_037043455.1 Cyrtodaria siliqua | reverse complement strand
GCATTTGTCCGGGTGTGGGGGGGGGGGGGGCGGGGGGGGGGGGGCATTTGTCCTAGATTCGTTTCAATACTCCACTTTACTATCCGCTGCACGAAGTCATCACAGCCCGCGGTTGTTTGTATTAGACCGTACCCGGGATTAGTTAACGAATTAACGTGTGGGGTTTTCTATTATTTGGCTGCTAGATTGTTTTTACAGTTGTATTATAGTCGAAAGTAACCAGTTATGTAAATACCATGTTACTCAAATTCCATGGGTCAATATTTGTTCAAGCCCCCAACTAGCGCTTTTGAATGTAAACGTTGAAATGGGAAAGTACTAATACCTACAATGGAATATCTTATCTTCTCTAATGTATTTATTGTTAAAACGAGGGTTAATTCGTTAACTGAACGTCGACCATTATGTTCCGGATAATCACTTTACCGTTCAATTCAATAAAATGATTTTTTGTTATTTTTTCGATATGGTGAAAATATGCGTTAATATCATGTTTTACGTAATGCAACTTCAAAGCTCTTATATTTAAGATTAAAAATAAAATTCTATAATAGATTGCTCATTACCAAGGGACAGTTCTTTCAAGGTTGACGTCATGAGTTGCAGTTTTTCGTCATTATAAAGCGTGAGAATTCAAAAACCACCAGATCAATTAATGTTACAACAACGCTGAAAATTCTTTCTGCTCAGAAAGCAAGCAATATAATTGAATTGCTGTTTAACGGCTCATCGACACAATACATAATGCTATTTCGAGCCGCCACCAGAGAGAGGGGACAGACACTTAGACATTCTGGAACTTGTCCTACTCTTACTATCATTCTTAAAAGATTTGTTTGTTTGTTTGTATGGTGATTTACGTCATTTTCAACACATGTAAGTTTATATATGACTTTCGATTTTTTTTTATGTGAGGCAGACCACCCACTTTTCCTGGGTAGAACCAGTGCTGTACACCTCCCGCCATCCGTAAGAATCAACACTTCCTCACTTACGTCGGGCTCCTAGACGAACAACTGCGATATAAGTCAAGCGTTAAACTGCTGCAAAATGCATTACATTTTATCAGGAAGTAGTCAAAATGAAGTTAGACACAAATAATGTAAGAAGAATGATTTCAAAAAGGTTGACGTAAATAAAAAAAAGAAAAAGAGAAGAATTTTCAATATTTTCTAAATTCTGACTGGGCTCCTTTTTTTTCGATTGTATTGAAATGATCAAAACGAACAGAAAACCGAGATCTCACAAATATTAACCATATTTGAAGTAATGCGCGGTGAATGCTGTACCACTAAATTACCACAACGGATGAATATTCATCTTGATCAGAAAATGTCAAATTCAATGGAATTCATTTTCAATAAAGTTTCGGGAAAAAAAATGTTGTGTACAACTTATGCGACAGACATGAGCACATCAGAATGGACTAGATCTATTAACAAAAAACTTTTTTTTCTCCCTGAAAAACAGCGTAGTCAGTGAGCTGAAGTTGATATTTCGACAAAGCTGAAGTATATGATAAATAGAATAAAAAAACGTGTATTTTCATATCACACCCTATATCAGGCCCTCGACCCATATCAGCCCTCGAGCTAAAGCTCTCGGGCTGATATGGCTTATCAGGCCTGATATAGGGTGTGATATGAAAATACACATTTATTATTCTCTATGTATTCTATAATATGGGATAGACACTATGAGTCCACAAACATGTATCTTAAAACAAATAATGATACTAAACACAACAAGATTTTTAAGATTAACACATCATTTATTTAACTTGCGAGAAAATCATAAGAAATATATTAATATAAAAAGTAAGGCATCCACTGTATGATATTAACATATTGTACAGTAGATCCGTACCCCAGTATCTCGTTAGAACAGAAATCTTTCCAAATATTAGACCTATATACTATTACAATATTACAATAAAGCAAAACAAACACTGGCTTAAGTGTGTCGGTGTATTCAGAGTATTGCCTTTGTATATAAAATATAGATCTCTACAAAAGCTTGACGACAAAGAAAACTTATTCGTGGTAATTTAATTCACTTCCGACTTTAGAGTTCAGACTTCAGACTTCAGACTTCACACTTCACACTTCAGAATTCAGAATTCAGAGTTCAGAGTTCAGACTTGAGAGTTCAGATTTCACAGTTCATATTTCAGTGTTCAGACTTCAAACTTCAAACTTCACACTTCAAAGTTCATACTTCAGTGTTCATATTTCAGACTTCACAGTTCAGAGTTCAGAGATCAGACTTCAGACTTCAAAGTGTAGACTTAAAAGTTCAGACTTCAGACTTCAGAGTTCACACTTAAGACTTCAGAGTTCAAACTTCAACATTTAAATAATTACAACACGAATAAGTTATAGTTGTCGTCAAGCTATAATATTGTTATCATAAGTAGATTTATATTTTATCAATCTCCTTACCATCAAATCCTAATTACACTTTGATACTTTTGATACTCTTTGCTTATAGCGTAGAGTACCGTAGAGTAATAGAGAGTCTGATTTTAATGAGATTGATATACATGATACATGTTAATAGAAATAAAGACACTTTTTATAATCTACTTCATTCAAAGCTAAGCATTATCATCAATACAAGTTAAACAAAGATAAAATAGTGTATACTATCAGGCAGGAAATTGGGTGCGCGTAATTGAATCGAAGTGGGTGGGCGGGATGGGGTGGTGTGGTGTGGGTTGGTGCAATGCTGCAATGACGCGTTTTCGGTGTATTATTTTTAACATTCGTTTGACATTTCTTTCGTACCCGTATGTGGGCACACAAAACACGCTTACAAAAAAAACTTGCCATAAGAAACGCACCCCCACGGCCCTGGCTACGGGAATTACTTAATATTTCTATTCACCTAGATGCACACCTAAATTACTTTTATTTTTACCGTTTTGGTATGATTTCGTGTTGTTTTAAAAATGTATGTATATATATATATAAAGGCAGAGGGCTTGATTTTGCATTATCTGAGAGGGGGTGTGGTAGGGGTGCAGGGGTGGAATACAACACGACTCTAAAACATTCGCATCTACGATATTTAACTTAAAATTTATTTGTGTGCGTACAACCTAAAAATCATTACTACGCCCTTGTCTATAATCTTCCCTTAGCAATTGAAACAGAGGATATTACTCGACCGAAAACACCTGCCCCTGAACGAGTTTGTAAATATTGTAACAAGTCAACAATCGAGGATGAAACTCATTTTTTGATTGACTGCGAGTTTTATTCAGATATTAGATATGAACTTTTTAATGCAGAATATCAAGCTGAAAACAGGTTTTTGCTGCTTTTATCAACTGAAAAATTAACATTCTTAATTGACTGTGATATGCTACATTAGCAAACATACTTTTAAAAATATATAAACGACGTTCTTTAGCATTGTAAAAATGCATAACTGCGTTATAAAAGTAATTAAAACAAATGTTTTTGTTTTTTTTAAATAATGAGAGATTGGAATTTAATTTTAGTTTTCAGGTTAATTATGTGTAAACGAATACTAAATAATAGCTTTAATTATCGAATATTTTTAATACCATATACAATACAATATCTTTATTCAGCAATTAAACATACAACACATGTTTATAGCCTACACAATTACATGAAAGTATGAAGATAGTGAGAACATGAACACTATCAATAACAAATAAACATACAATTACATTATATCAGAGTTACTGAGAAGCACATTAATTCAAAATTGCTGTAATGAAAAATAAAAATTTAACATCAGGAAATTTTCCTTTATGTACTATTCCTTAATATGAGAGCATAGAATATACATTTCGTTAAATTTACAACTGTTCATTTTGACTTTGATGTCATAAGCGAATCAAACTTGTTCAAATTTGGCCATCGACAATAATAAGGTTTAAGATATTTATGTCTTAATTCTCTATAAATTGGACAAACAAGCAAAACGTGGTATTAATGCAATACATTTGTAACTTTTATTATGTTTTAACATGTACAATTGTGTTTCATAGTGTTTCATATGCCTATGATGGCAGGATATCAAACAACAATGTTGTATACTATTTGTAATTGTAACTGTATTTAATATGTGACACTTTAATACATATTACGTCTTACTTACTACTTACATGTTAAATTTCTAAATAGAATATTTATCCTGTAAGTAATCATGCTTGATTAGACATTTGCGGGTAGAACACGCCGTTCTTGTGAAAACATTTGTCGAGGAGGTGAGAAAATGCAGGCACTTTTATTACCCCGATATCCGCTCTGGCGGTAATAAATGATCAATTAAAAGTAATAAAAGTGATGTTTAGCTAGGTTTATACAATGCATTTGGCCACTTACACTTTTTTTATTAGTTCAGTTTCTAGATGTGTCTTGTAAGTGTTCATGAATACATTAGACTGTTTATAAGTACAAATAGTCTAATACGAAGAAACAAAAAGAAGTGCGTGTGATCTTTAGGAATAGTTGGAAACTAGAATTTATGATCGATCGGTATGTACACTTTTGATTAAAAAATAAAGAAAGAATTAAATTCGTGCATATATATGAGTATTCTGTGTGTTTTCTTCAGACACTTACCTTATTCTCACACTAGTCAACACTACTCAAATAGGTAATTAAAATAAAGGTATACAAAAACATCGTATTTCTACTTGAATAAATCTATACATTTGTTTGATGCAACAAAATGATATTCTTCCGACAGAAAAAAAAGTAACACACCGAATACTTTTCTTTTTTTTAAAACGAATGCTATGTACGAATCAGTGTACACAAACACACTTGTTTAAGCAAACAAATACCAATATGATGTCTTTACAAAATAGGTTATTTCTCATCTAATATAGTATTCATCGATGTACCATTGGATTATATGTCTTAAATCATGGATATATATGTACATATAGATCTATGCTTAAATGTATGTCTTCCCTACCATGTGGAACTTTTTTGTAGAAAGAAACGATTTTTATGAATTATAGATAATATTTCAGCAGAACGTGTAAACAAATACACGGACCGTCGTAAAGAAAAAATCCATTGATAATGAGTCGTTAAAAAGCTTATTTCTCAGTAGGGCGTGTGTTACCACGCGACACCGGTCCGTTCCGGTGTTTCATCTCCGTTACGGTCCGTTTCGGTCCGTTAGGGTGAATCGTACCACCGGTGTAGTAGTATATTGTTTCGGTTATGGAAATTAAGTAAAGTAGTTTATATGGGCATGATAAGATTATATAAAACAAGTTTAAAATAATTATTAAGGATTGTTATTATGTCTTTTGCAAATTGTAGAATTGTATATTGTTGTGATAAAATATTGAAGAAGTTTTTAATTTAACCCCGTAACTACAATATCTCAGTCTGTAACAAGGAATTTGATTGGACGAGACTTTTGACCCTGTTCATTAGCAATGCAGGTGCACCCATATTTATAGATGCACCTGTAAACTTGTAGGTGCACCTATATATTTTGTAGGTGCACTTATATATTTTATGGGTGCACCTACAATTTTGTGGGTGCACCTATAATTTTACAGATGCACCCATAAAAAATATAGGTGCACCTATACTTTTTATAGGTGCACCTACACTTTTTTATAGGTGCACCTACATCTGTAGTTTTGACCCCAATCGTACACCATAGTGTTCTTGGGCAAGACACTTTCCCTTAGCCTCGTCCGTCGGATGGGGTCGTAAACCGGGCGGTCCCGTGTATCGGTCTATCCTCCGAGCACGTTGAAGAATCATAGGAATCTATTCGATATAAGAGTAGGGCACGGTTCCCGGATTCCTATGTAGCCTTCCCCTCTCTCTGGGGCGGCTCTAAATGAGCTGTTAAACAACATTCAATTCAATTCAATTATTTTTTCAGGAAAAGCCAAAATATGTATTATTGTGTTGCAAGAACATTTTTAAGGGAGAATTTACCTATTCGAATATTTAAGAGTATGCATATGAACTATATATATTTGTAAATTGGAAGATATTTGCGACTTGAATCTAAAGTTTGTTTTATCCTCGTGAGAACAAGATTTTAATAATAACGTCTCAAATATGGCTGTGTTTGATGTTTTTCATAAAAGTCGCGTTGCACTCAATTGTCAACTTTTTAGCATCACAGAGTGTTAGTTTAGTCACATACAATTATATTTTATATCACACTGTTAGTCTTGACGAGACCTTTCATCTTATATATATAAATTATATCATTTAAATTAGGCTGTAAACTATTATTTATAGAATTTCCTTTGGCTGCTTTTTTACCAAGGAATTTTAAGAATAAACAATGTTAATGCCATTTATCTTTTATATGGCTTGATAAAAAAACTGCACAATGTTAGTATTTTTTAGAGAATTTAATTTCCTACCGGAATTTAAAATAAAATTTGCTGGTCATCAGAATATTTCATTTGTTTCAGTATACTTCCTTTATTGACCCCAACCCCCTTTGAAAAAACCCCGTCTCTGTTGACGTCGTGTCATTAACATAACGACGTCGACGGTATTTATATTAACGGTATATTGTACATGTTGGTGATATATCAATAATTATTTTTAAATAAAAAGCTGTCCATAGTATAAAAGTACATGCTATTCAACATAAATTGTTGGTGGGATGGTAGGGTGTTCCTACATTTAGCTTCGCATGATGTGAATCCCAGCACATTATAGTACACATATCGTAATAAGCTTCTCGAAACGAAGCCCCACGTATCTTCAAACAATTTCAAGTTTTACAACATTATGATAAATAGTTTGGTAACATAGCGAAATGGTGTTGCAAAACCCAAAATAATGTCGAGATCAGCGAGGTCTGGTACCAAGCTAAGTGTCCCTCTTGAAGACATATGTTTGCATATTTATATGTTAAAGAAACTAACCGCCAAATAATGGCAAAATTACCCTACACAACCGTTTATCAAAACTCTATCCAGGTATTCAGGTCATATAATAATGTATATGTACCAATTAAAAGTATAGGTTTATTCACAAGTTCTTACAATAATTGTGTAATTGAATATGCGTAAATGAAGTATGACTTGGTAACTATTAGTTCGGTGGTCCAATTTCGTTGTTTGGTATGGCTGGTTAAAACCATTTATATTGTGTCTATATATAGAATTGGGTTTCAAAAATATGTAAGTTGTATATATATATATATATATATATGTCGGTGAAGTACATGAAGAATGTCCGCAAATGAGATTGGGTTTTATTGCTTAAAACATGTTACCAATGTATACATTATTAAACAACGAATAAGCAGCTGAACATTTCCAAAAAACTGATATTAACATATGGACACATGCATGATAAAAACAATTTAAGAATTAAATACGTTTGATGCTCTATCCATTAACTTTCAGATATCATCTTGACGTAAGTTGTGGTGTTTTGTTTCAGTAATACAGACATTATCAGAACAAAAATGTGTGCTCGTAAGATAGAATGATGACTGCAATAACCTTAAACATTAAGAAGATATTTGGGGATAATAACTGCAAACATCGGATTGCAAGTATAAGGTAATTAAATATTAACTTAGTAACATAGAGTTGCGTGACAGATATCATCTGACACAATGATAGGACGCCTTATGAAATGTTAAACCATCTGAAATATTTTGGAATGGCCCCTACATATAGTCGTGATCGGAGGTCAGCTCAATTTGTTAACAATAGGGATTTGGTGAATGCAGACAAATCCAACGAGAATAACGGCGTAAATGACAGTCAAGAGTAGGACATACAGGAGGAGGTGAACATTAGGGTATGTTTATTAAACATACAAGGTGTAATAACCAAACGTTCAAATAAACTAAAAAGTTCTGAACTGGTCTCTATTTTTGAAAATAATGATATTGTTTTACTTACGGAATCATGGTCAAATGAAATACAGGACTTAAATATGCACAATTTTGAATGTTTTTGTTTACATAGAACGAAGAAAAAGCGAAATGCCAAACGTGAATCAGGTGGCATTGTTATTTATGTTCGAAGTGAGTTTGTCACAGAAGACACTTTATTTTTTAAAAGCGAAGATGACATATTATGGATTAAATTAAATCACTGTAAACTGAAACTTGAATATGATTTATTTGTAGGTTTGTGTTATGTTTTGCCCGAAGGCAGTTGTAGGCAGTCGGTTGTTGAACGAAATATTTTTGATCGTTTATTAGATTCTCTTACAGAAATTCATAATTATACAAACGGACAGTGTTATATATTGTTGAATGGCGATTTTAACAGCCGAACTTCAGACCATGCTGATTTTGTAACTTATGACTCAGATGTACATGCGCAGTTATTACCTGATGATTATATTGTTGATGACTTTCAGCCAAGGTATTCTCAGGATAAAGGTCACCAAAATAGTAATGGTAATTTTTTGATTGATTTTTGTAAACAAACAGGTCTGAGGATTTTAAATGGCCGAGTAGGTAGTGACGCTGGCATTGGGAAATATACTTACATTAATACCAGAGGAAGTAGTTTAATAGATTACGTATTAGGTTCAGATGATATCTTCTGTAAAGTTATCAGTTTCGACGTTGGCGATCCAAACATTTTATCTGACCATTGTCATATAAGTTATGTGTTACAGTATAAATCAATGTCAGACGTTTCAGAAACAAACATATTGAAAGATAGCGATACACAATATGATACTGTTGACTTTAAATATACATGGAATAATCAGTTAAAGGACGAGTTTATAGCGTCTCTTAGTTCAGATAATACAACAACGGAACTAGATAACTTAAAGATATCAATAAATAATGCAGTTAGTGAAGATGAGGTATCGACAACACTAAATGCTTTTGTTGATATTATTACTAAAGTTGCTGATCCATTGTTTAAAAGACATATACGACGTGTTGATAATGCTCAAGCATTTAATAATGACAAAGAAAATCCTTGGTTTAATGTTGAATGTGAAGAAAAAAGATCACGTTTCATGTTTTACTTAAATAGATTTAGAGGTTGTAAAGATGAACGTAATAGAAAAGACTTGGTACAAGCTAGATCAGATTACACATATACTTTAAGAAAATCTAGGTATGCATATGATAAAGCAAAAACAGTGGAACTAGAAAAAAATCGGTACGCGGATGCCAAAAAGTACTGGAATATGTTAAAAGAATTATCTGGCATTAAAACATCAAAATCTGGTCTATCTGAGTTTGAAAATTATTTTAAATGTATTAACAATCCAAACGATCCGTTCTTTAGCGCAGATGAAGATGTCATTTACTTTAATGAACGATATGTTAACAATGAATTCGGAATTATGTTTAGTGAACTCATTGTTGATATAAGTCAAACTGAGTTATTAAATGCTATTTCTCAGATAAAAAATGGTCGTAGTAGCGGTCCTGATATGCTTATAAATGAATTTTATGTACATGGTAAATGTATATTGGTACCTGTATTGCTTCCACTATTTAACAAAGTCTTTGAAAGTGGATTCTTTCCAGAGTCATGATCCGATGGTTACATAATACCATTACATAAAAAGGGTAGTCTAAATGATGTTTCTAATTTTAGAGGAATTACTTTACTCAGTACATTAGGTAAATTGTTTACACGTGTCCTGAATAATAGATTAAATGATTGGGAAGAGCTTTATTATGTGTTTATTGAAGCCCAAGCAGGGTTTAGGAGAAAGATGTGCACAGTAGATAATATTTTTGTTTTGCATGGTCTTATTAGTCATCTGATTAATACAGGCAAAAAACTATATTGTGCGTTTGTTGATTTTACAAAAGCCTTTGATTATGTTGTGAGGGATAATTTGTGGATGAAACTTATTAAACTTGGCATTAGAGGGAAGATTTTAAACATTATTCAATCTATGTACAACTCTATTAAATCAAGGGTTAAATATTTAAACCAATTGAGCGATGAGTTTACGTGTTTATTAGGTGTGAGACAAGGAGAATGTTTATCTCCCTTTTTGTTTTCTATGTTTTTGAATGACATTGAAGATGAGTTTATACTAAACGGGTATGAAGGCATTGAGGTCGATATGATTAAATTGTTTATTCTGTTATATGCTGATGATATTGTAATATTTTCGGAAAGTGCCGAAGGTCTACAAAAAGGCTTTGATATTTTATCAAATTATTGCTCCAGATGGAAGTTGATCGTTAATACGGCCAAAACTAAAGTTATGGTTTTCAGAAAAGCAGGTTTATTGCCAAGAAATATGACATTTATTTATAATGATATGAATATAGATATAGTAAACGCTTTTACGTATCTTGGCATTGTGTTCACTCAAGGTGGTTCGTTTAATGAAACACAGAACATGTTGGCGGGTCAAGCGCGGAAAGCAGTGTTTATGTTTAACAGATACCTTTATAAATTTACTGACATATCAGTAAAACATAAATTAGATTTATTTGATAAACTTATAAAACCTATTTTGAATTACGGCGCGGAAGTGTGGGGTTTTTCTACAGGACTTTGTGTTGAAAGAGTACATACGCAATATTGCAAAAGCATTTTGCATGTAAAGCGATCTGCTCAAAATGATTTTATCTACGGGGAGTTAGGGAGAACAGCATTGATTACACATAGATATGTATTAATAATAAAATACTGGTTAAAAATCATTTACTCCAATGAAAATAAATTTATTAAATATGTATACAGCATGCTTAGAACTGATGCCGAGGTAATGCCAAATAAAACGAATTGGGTTACATTGCTAAAGACATTATTGGGAAATCTTGGATTGTTTGATGCATGGCTATATCAGGGAGTTGGAATTAGCGATATATTTTTAAGCCTGGTTAAACAAAGATTACATGACAATTTTGTACAGAATTGGCATTCACGTTTAGAACGGTCAAGCAGAGCTATTTTTTACAGAAACGCATGTGATACTTTTAGTCTTAAGCATTATTTAACCTGTATAAATATACCAACATTTAGACAAGCGTTATCCAGATTGAGACTTTCCTCCCATAATTTAGAAATTGAGGCAGGTAGATGGCATAGACCATTAAGTATACCATTAGATGAAAGAAAATGTAGAGTTTGTAACAAGATAGAAGACGAGTACCATTTTATAATAGAGTGCACAAGTTATAATGGTATTAGATTAAATTATATTGATCAATATTATTGGAAAAGGCCCAGCATGCTGAAATTTTTAGAGCTAATAAACTGCGAAAATAAAAACAAATTGAAAAAACTTAGTGTATTTGTATACAAAGCATTTGAAATCCGAAAGGATATTATTTTCCAATAACTAATCATTACAAAAGTTTTAAATTGTGTGTAAGTATAGGGAAATATCATGTTGTAACGTTGTTTTTTATTTTATTTTTAGACATAGAATATATGCAATTATTGTATATATACACATCTGCATTATCTATGCATTGTCTTAAAGTTTGGTTTCGCTTTGTATTTCATAATAAACAATACGCAACATATACTCAGTTGCATTGTATATGCAAAAACTTTTGGTTATGTTTGACTGTGCTATGATATATAGATTCACTTAAATTAATATCCTAGACGATATATTGTGCAACGCCACATGTATTTTGTTGTAATCGTCATGATTTATGTATCATTTGTTTGTTTAGTGCTTGAAATCTTTATCAGATGATATATATAAGTATGTATATAAATATATATATATATATATATATATAAACTGAAAACATGATAGTTACATATTGCATTTAAATACATGTCTTTATATGTTTATAGTCATGTGTTTGAAAAATATATAAAACAATATTCATAATACGTAAAATAAAAATGTAAAATAAAATAAAATACAAATATTTACAAAGCAATGTCTATGGAATGTGAATTTTAATCTCACGTGGGCTTACTCATATTTTGTATTACATAGTGAAAGACTGTGTGTATAAAGTAAATGATTTAATGATATGAAAATATTTATACCATCTTCTCCATATGTACATTTGTTTATGTTGTTTCATTTAGTATTACCTGTCATTGTTTTATGTTAACTATTTGTATCCTCACAGGCCTTAAGGCCTATTGGAATTTTGAATAAAACATATATTATATCTTCCCACCTGCATGTTATTGTATTACGCTACATGTTCAACAATAAACACACAACTAAGATATATATTGCCCTGCAATATAGCAATGAGACAGAAGAACACAATACAATAGCAAATAATTTGAGGATTTGGGAAAAGTGTGTGTGTTAGTAAATGAGCCGACAGATGATTCTTGACCGAGGTATTTTGCAAATGTCAGTTTGGTATTTAAATATTTGCATGCACTTACATAAACATATTGTAGGGGGTTAATTAAAAAATTATTGACAAGGTAGTATGCAACTTCCTTTGATCTGATACAGTATCATGCGGTTTCCTGCAGAGATTATTCTATTAGAAACAAATGTGTTCAAGAAATTGTGTTATTTTTGCATAAATAACCAGTTAGCATGTGTTTATATAGGCAATGGTGTGTTATGTGTATTTCTTTTCAATGAAATGAGTTTATTTGAGTGAATATTTTGAAGAGGATGTTCCACACCTGTATATTGTAAGTATATAACTGTTTTATTTTTATTTTTATATGTCGGAAAATAGCAAGTTTTGCATATTTCATCTGGTTAGGTAACAGTCGCCTGGAACTTTCGGAATCGCCCCAGACCATCATCAGACCCATAACCTGACCTCCATTGGTAAATGTTTATATTTATGTTTGTGGGTCTGCGGGTCTGTCCTAAGGGTCTTGTGCTGATTCTAAGATATCCAGGCACCAAGTGCCTATTGGACTGCTAGTTAGGATGATGTTCGACATTTCCATGAAAATGGGAGTTAAAGCAGAAATTACAGCACTCGACATCTCCATAAACATGAGAGTAATGCAGAAAAGACTGCGGTCGACATCTCTATGAAAATGAGAGTAATGCAGGAACAACAGCGCTCGACATCTCTGTAAAAGTGAGAGTAATGCGCAATAACAGCGCTTGACATCTCCATAACAATGGGAGTGATGCAGAAATTACAGCGCTCGACATTTCCATAAAAATGGGAGTAATGCAGAAATGACTGCGCTCGACATCTCCATGAAAATGGGAGTAATGCAGAAATGACAGCGCTCGGCATCTCCATAAAAATGAGAGTAATGTAGAAAAGACAGAGCTCGACATCTCTATGAAATGACTGTAATGCAGGAATAACAGTGCTCGACATCTCTGTAAAAGTGAGAGTAATGCGCAATGACAGCGCTCGACATGTCCATAAAATAGGAGTGATGCAGAAATGACAGCGCTCGACATCTCCATGAAAATGAGAGTATGGGAGTAATGCAGAAATGACAGCGGTCGACATCTGCATGAACATGGGAGTAATGCAGGAATGACAACGGTCGACATCTCCATGAAAATGGCAGTAATGCAGGAATGACAGCGCTCGACATCTCCATGAAAATGAGAGTAATGCAGAAATGACAGCGCTCGACATCTCCATAAAAATGAGAGTAATGCAGAAATGACAGCGCTCGACATCTCCATGAAAATGGGAGCCATGCAGGAATGACAGCGCTCGACATCTCCATAAAAATGGGAGTAATGCAGAAATGACAGGGCTCGACATCTCCATGAAAATGGGAGTAATGCAGGAATGACAGCGCTCGACATTTCCATGAAAATTGGAGTAATGCAGGAATGACAGTGCTCGATATCTCTATGATAATGGGAGTAATGCAGAAATGAAAACGGTCAACATCTCCATGAAAATGGGAGTAATGCAGAAATGACAGCGCTCGACATCTCCATAAAAATGAGAGTAATGCAGAAATGACAGCAGTCGACATCTCCATGAAAATAGGAGTAATGCAGAAATGACAGCGCTCGACATCTCCATGAACATGGAAGACATGACAGCGCTCGACATCTCCATAAAATGGGAGTAATGTGGAAAGAGAGTAAGAGACATTTGACATTTCCATGTACTAGAGGATTTGCTTTTTACACAAGTCAGGATAGGATTTTTTATTGTATTGCTTTGTCAACTTTGTAAGTTAGGGATTAGAAGTTTAATTTACAGTATGAATTTTGTATAATATTCATCTCAACACCCCATTTAATGATAAGATCATATTTATTTTAGTCAGTTTTGTTTAAAATGAATACATGTAGTGACAACATATTCCAACTTGTTCTATATAGGGTGCCGCGTGTAACACAACTATTTAACTCAAAAACACGTTTTGTTTTTTTCACTATTTAACATAATGGACTGCACCATATTTAAATAAATTGACACTCATAATTTAAATAAATCCTCTTGATTTAAAGTATCCTTAAAATTTTAAAATATATCCTCATGATTAAAATATATTCATACGGTTTAAATTATTATTTATAAGCTTTATATTTTAATATCTTAATATTTTAATATATTCTAATGATTTTTAAGCTAAATGTGCAACATTTACTTAAAACAATTTAGTCCCCGACCGCGCATAATTAAAATATTTCTATTTATGCTCATAGAGGATTTGTTTAAATGGTGTTAATTTATTTAAATTGTGTCGATTTATTTAATTATAGTGAATTTAATTAAATTGTTGCACAAAATTAAACTATAACGAAGGTTGATTTATTTAATCACAAACGAATACATTTAGTTAAATCGTATGGATAAAATCATATATTTCAATCGTGAGGATATAATAATCTAAATCGTAAGGATATACTTTAAATCGAGAGCATTTATTTAATGTTGATTTATTTAAATCGAGAGCATTTATTTAAATTTGATGCAGTCCATGTTAAATAGTGAAAAAAGAAATCATGTTTTTGGACTAAATATATATATTTTTTAAAACGGCGCACCATTGTTTCATTTCATAATTTCAGTCCATTATTTATTTTGAAAAAATTTACCGCGATGTATTGTCGAACATTGCAGCAACTTTGCAGCGAACATCACCACAAGCATCGCCATAACATTGCAGAGAAACATTTTATGCAAATAAAGTTTGCTGCAAATTTGCCGCACACTTTTACTATGTAAATGAGGTCTGCCGCAAAGTTGCAGCAAACATCGCCAAAACATCGCCAGAACTGGCAGAAGGGTACAGCTAAAAGCGTTATGCAAATGAAGTTTGCTGCAAAGTTGCGGTGAACATCGGAAGAACATCACCAGAACCTCCAGGCGCGTAGCCAGGCATACGCCCGTACGCCCGAACGTACAGTTTTTTTTAAAAAATAAATGGTCCAAAAATGCAATAAAATCCGAAATGGGGTAGGAGGTATATTTCCTGCACAGTCGTTGCGTCTTTATTTTTCCGATCTTAATTTGTTATAAAAAAAATATAAATACATACATGTATTCTATTTGAATTGACTTCTTTACATGTGCGCTTTATTTCGCTTGAATTATACATAATTTACATTTAATCTAAGCTAAAAATCCTGAAAAATAGCGTACAATCGTCGAGAGCGCCTCACCAAGAAGCGATTGCCCATTGGAACCCCATCGAGCGTACAGTTCAAATTCACCCAGCTACGCCCCTGACCTCATTTGCATATTTGTTCGCTGCAACTTTGCCGCAGACCTCATTTGCATGGTAAAGGTGTACCGCAACATTGCCGCAAACTTGTCTGCCGCTGAGTTGCAGCAAATAGTCGCCAGAAGCCTATATTTTTGGTAAGGGCATAAATATGCAGCAATATTGAACATCAGACAGTAAAAAGAGCAATATAAGATGCCACACCCACCAACTCGGCAACTGACAGTCTCGCATTTCATCACACGTTATCTCTAAATCTAAACATACAAATTAACATAAAATAACAGTCTTTACCACACATATTCACTAGACAGTTACCATCGTCCTACTATTGGTCGTCCTTTAGAAGATGATTTGATACACCCATACGTCCGAGTCTGAGACTGCAAATTATCCATAACAAAACTGCGCATGTCGTTTGTTGTTGTTGTAGCGTTGATGCTTCTTTCCTCGAAGTACCCTAACCTAAGGTGATTTACTGTTTCTGGTAATATCATTCTAAACATCTTATCATTGAATTAATAATAAAGGAAAGACTGCAAACGGCCAGAATACTATCAAACACGTTTAAAAAGATCGTTATACATGGACTTTTTAGATCCTATTCTGTACTGAAATCCGAGCATCACGATTTGTGATTTTTAACATACTCTGTTTATTCCAGAAGCTTTTTATTTATAAAACAAACCATTTTTATATTAAAATTACGAAAACAACCATTTGTATGTGTTTTTATTTAGTAAAATACAATATATAAGCATATTCGTAATTGGACCCTCCGTTTCGAAATTCGCAATTGGTCGGTTCTTCGCAAATGGCGTATAACAGTAGTACTAGTACTACTGGTAGTAGTATTATGTATTATTAATGTAAACACTATGACAATGGTACCAAAGGCCGGGGTGGGGGTTGGGGTTTGAGTGGTCAATAAAATACAATGCATTAGAATACACTGTAAGTAAAGTGCGAATCGAGTTATCAACACGTAGTTTGTAGTCAGACATATGATGGTTTGTAGATGTGGAAACCCATATTTGATTTTACCTATACAGTGGCATATTGGCTTTTTTCAGCTGGACCACTGTTGTTAAGGCCGTGTTAATTTAGTGGTTCTATTCTTTACCTAAATGTACTGTTTGTGGTGATATTGGTACCCGGTGGCCCGGTTAGCTCAGTTGGTTTAGCACTCATCCTGTAAACGAGGGATCAAGGGTTCGAGTCCCATACCGGCCGCACTTTTTCCCTTCGGTTTACTTCACTGACGACGAGGATAACTCGGTGAACTGAACTTGGGTAGCGGCACCGGGGGTCTGCATAGACCAAATGAGCTGGAATAGCTCTTAAAAGTTAAACGGGAGAGAAGTGTGGTAATATGAGGTATCCGGTGGCCCAGTTAGCTCAGTTGGTAGAGTACTTGCCCTGTAAGCGAGGGGTCCCGGGTTCTAGTCCCGTACCGGCCGCACTATTTCCCCTCGGTTTACTTCATACTGCACGGTTACGGATAGTATACTTTGACAAGGACTATCACAACCTGACTTCTAGGGTGATGTGATTTACAAACTTTGTTAAGCCATGATCACATTCAAACAATCGTTATTAGCCAATGTCTCAAACGAGGTTATGGCCTTATCATCTTCCAACGTACTGCATGTTTCGTGGAGGACCCATTTACTGTTAGCGACTAAGCTATCCACAATGACCCGACATATTGTGGACATGACGTCTACCTAAATCATGTGAGGGGTGGTAGCGTGCAATTTATGTCTTCAGTATCCTCTATGATTGTACAATGACCCGACATATTGTGGACAAGACGTCTACCTAAATCATGTAAGGGGTGGTAGCGTGTAATTTATGTCTTCAGTATCCTCTCTGATTGTACAATGACCCGACAGATTGTTGACACGACGTCTGTCTAAATCATGTAATGGGTGGTAGCGTGTAACTTATGTCTTCAGTATCCTCTCTGATTGTACAATGACCCGACATATTGTGGACATGACGTCTACCTAAATCCTGTGAGGGGTGGTAGCGTCCTATGTCTTCAGTATTGTCGTGTCTTCTGCTTTTATGTCTAATCTGCGTTTATTTCTAAAAATAAAAGTACAACAAGTTCATGCATGTTGTGCTTTCAAACATTAAAATTACCTCACTATTTCACATTACATGGACACGGCTTATTTCGTTTAAGCAATTACAGATTAGCCGTGGGCGGAGCTTATTAAGTTTTATCGATACAGGTAATTTGTGAGCGGAGCTTATCGGACGTCTACTTAAAGATCGACAGTTGTCTCGGTATTTATATTACAAACTGAATTAAAAAAAGATGTTCGTTGGCGGACGGACTATAAGCCTTAGAACCACACACATACACACACACACACAAAACAAGATATACATGTAGTGAAAAAGAAGGAAGCCTCAATCATTTTGTAAGCGGCATTTTATAATTATAAACTATCATCGGCGTACACTGTTTATTACTAAATTGTTTAAAATTAAATGCGCAACGCAAACAATTAATCTCATTCGCAACTAATACATTATGTATACTTCTTCTTTTTCATACATGTACTATTCGTTGCGAATGTACATGAAACGCCGTTAAATTATTTATTTAAAGTATCAGTCCAGACAAATCCGAGAAAACATGCCAGACACATGCTTTTGCCACCAATACATGTTATGCCGATTTGTTTAATGGTATGAACTGAAGTTGTCATATTATTATTGGTGATTAAAGTCTGAAAAAATGAAATAAACAGGCATTTTGGTATTTTTAAAACACTGACAAACAATATACAACTGTGTGTTGAATAAATGTTGAATTTATTCTTACACTCCATTGCTCCGTATAAAGCTAGAACAATTAAAAAACATCGGTAAACGTGTGTAACTCAAGACTATGCATGTATTGCCTGCATACTAACGTGCTGAAAAACGTGTTTCTCAGATGTGTGAAGGACCTCCTCAGGTAATTACAAATCCGTTTTAAACTTATAGCCAGTATAACAACTGTATCTTTCTTTCTTTTTTAACAATGCTGCCTTGTTGATTAGAGAATAGTTCATGACGGGGATTACTTTATTTACACTGTCCCGTTTTATTGGGATGACAGAAGGGTAAGTGTGGAGGTTTGGTAAACCCCAGCGGCCTTTTTTGCCACTGGCCGTTCCAAGGCGGTAGCCCAATTGCTAACCTGTTTTTGTGTTTGTGACGTAAAATGCCTTTATTCCTTATTAACACTGCCATTCCTGTATATCGTTTTGTGTGTTTTGGGGTTTACTGTGTTCTGTGAAAGCTACATTACCTGTTCGACTTTTACACTTATTTTTATTGAACAACATCAGCATAGAATAAAACAATACTGACTTAATCCATCACAATACAAATATGTGTGTCGTAGAGTGGTGGAAGAGCACATGACTAAATTTTGTTTTTTCGGACACAGGCATATATTGGCAGAGTTAGCACATATACAGTTTGACAATATATTGTGATGGGGAAACAAAATACTTTAACCACTCCATTGTCAGAAACTGGGCTCATGTACACCTCTACCCCGCCCCACTTCCCTAGCCCCTTTCCCTAAGCATGTCTTAAACCTTTGTTATGTACCTGCGTGGGACAAAATCACCGGCGAATGCGTCTAGATTCCAATGTCAAGCACGCTACCACTAGAAAATTGCTTCTTTCATATTAGAGCTAGGCCTTATTTTAGAACACGTGTGTTGTTTGATTGTGTTTTTCCTTTGACCGACCAAGCATTAACACTTTTTTTTAGCATAATCCTTCTGATTTCGCACTTTGCTTATTTCATTGTAGAAGAAATGATGAAATACTACAACAATTTGGGAACAAGTGAATTACATTGATAATCCTAGAACGAAGCTCAGTACTGACGCGTAGGCCCTCAACAGAAACAACTATGTCCTGGACAGGTACGAATGAAAATGGAGGAAATACTTCCGATGGGTCAATTTTCATCGATTCACTCTGTATAAATGATATAGAGAAAGGTCACATATATGAACCATGTGCGGAACCACTTTCCAGTCCTAGGAAATCTGACACAGACTGCCAAAATAAAACCGATGAAGGTGACGAGAAGAGAGGCACATGGGCAGGGGAGTTTGACTTTATTCTGGCATGTGTTGGCTGTGCTGTTGGTCTTGGCAATATATGGAGATTCCCATACCTGTGTTATAAAAACGGAGGAGGTGAGAATTAAATATGTTTTTTAATCTGCATTTTTTCCAGAAAAGAAAAATGTATTATATAACTAAGTGCACGCTAACATGTGAATCGAAATTAGTCCACAAGACAAGAATTTTGATTACCATTTGATAAAAGAACACTTATAACATTTATAACATTTATAACTTACATTTCATCTAAATCATTATTTATTATTTATCTTAAGTTTATTATAACGACCGACCAAATTTCGGGCTCGGGCTCGGGTCTATTGGCTGTACGATAAAGCCGATGGGCCCGAGCCCGATATTTAGGCTATCGGTACCACCAAAGGTGGCATGATACTGGTAATGTGCCTAGATACTATTTTACCCTGATATACTTCTGTTTTAGCAGCTTATGTCATGAAAACAGCTAACATTTAGAGTAACTCCTTTTATAAACATTTTAATATCACACTTTTGAGTATAGGTGATGCCATATACATTTTATTACGAAATTAAATACATTTTCGATACTAAAATGCGTTTTAAGTATTCGTAATATTTGTATAACTGAAACACTACTACAGCAGGTCTTCTGTTACCATAAACTTCGAAAAAGCTTTGCAAAATGTTATTATCGTAACCCTAGTTTTAAAATATAAAAGTAATGTAAGAACTCTTCTGCGGCAAGCCTATCACAACCTGACTTCTATGGTGAAGCGGTTTACAAACTTCGTAAGATCATTCGTCATAATCAAGTTCATACAATCTTCATACAACTTGTTAAAAGTTAGACAGATTAGACAGGCAGACGGATGGACGGACGGTCGGACGGACGGACGGACGGACGGACAGACAGAGGTATGCAGCTCAAGGCCTTAGTCACTGAGTTGTGATCTGTCAATGAACATTGAAACTGGAAGTTCAGGCTATGTGCTGACGACATGTACATATGTATACAGGTCATATCTTCTCTCATTCATTATGATTATATCTAACATGGTTTATTAAAATGTTGATTGGTTATTGGGGTGGTCTGAAAAAAGCTATATAACCGCTGACGTCATGTACGTCAACCGTTAAGACGTCATTTTTAAACGCCAAAAAAAAAACACCTTAACTTTGAGACGTCATTTTAAACGTCAGATGCACAGTGTATTTTAAGCGACGCTACGTTCGAACAACACATTTAAATAGGATGGAACTGTATATATTTTCTCATTTGATGTTGAGAGATAGGCATAACATGTAAGTTGTGATAATGTATTGTATTTTGTGCAACCTCTCGACAAAATGTGTTTCATGATACATAAAACTACATGTTAGGTAAGAAATAAAATATATCCAGCGGGTTTATATTGTGCGAGATCACAACCTGGTGCTTGGTACGTGAACCACATCGAAACCGCCCACCAGGTATTGATCTGGGACAATATAAACCCGCTGGAAATATTTTATACACAAATATTAGACAAAAATCGTGGTTGTCCAAATAAACAAATTTGGACTTAAACACAACATACTAGGTCATATTGGGACAAACCTCACAGGGAGATGAGACGAAGGATGAAGTTTCCCATCAGACATGCGACCCCACGCGGGGCAGAGGTCTGCAGCTGGTTGAAAATGAATATGATTGTTGATGGTAATGTGAAACAATACATATGTTTGAATTGACCAAGCAATATCTGTTGTTAGTTGTCACTATATATGTATTTGATATCATTACAGGTGCATTCCTTGTTCCGTATATTATTTGTATAGTAACATGCGGTGTTCCTATATTTTTACTGGAACTCGGGCTAGGGCAGTACATGAAACTTGGCAGCATTGGAGCGTGGCGGATTGTTCCAGCTTTTCAGGGTATGTTTGTATGTTTATAAGTGAATCTGAAACTTGAAAATGGTGGAGCGAGGATAATGGTCATCATGCTAGTCACATGTATAGCATACTCGTATTTAATAACAATTACAATCTGTAAATATATACTGACGGTCAATGAAAACGCGCTAGTACATTATATGTGTGTCACATTTGTATTGCTTAAGTAATGTATATTAATTATTGCATATTTTGAAATTGAAGGATATTAATCTACAACTGCAAACATTGATTGTCTCAGAATTCCAACACAAAAGTTAATTACAAGAAATATAAAAAGATCGGACAGGGAAAGTAGCATTCAAGGAGGACAGTAAACCACAAAACACAGAAACAAACACACAAACAGACAAACAAGAAGGCAAAAGCAATAATAAATGCAAACGACATCACAAACACAAAAAGGGTTGACAATAGGGCTACCGCCTTGGAACGGTCAGTGGCAAAGTAGGCCACTGGGGGGGTTAAATCGGTTATAGGGTGCACCAAACCTCACACTTACCCTACTGTCATCCCATTAAAACAGGACAGTGTAAATAAAGAAATCCCCGCCATGATCTAATCTCTAACCAACAAGGCAGCATCAATAGGCAATATAAGTAAAACACAAATATGCTCGTGTAAATATAATACAAAAAACAATAGCCTAGAAAGCCACAATGAAGGTACTCAATGACTTTGCAGAAGCCAGAGCAGTAAGAGAATAAACCATTAAGGACACGACAAGAAAGATCGTAGAATAATTGTCGGTATTTTTATTAAATCGTTGTTTGTGTATGGATGAATTTCTTTATGTTTTATGTGTAATCAAGTATTATATGCAATACTTTACAATTCGAGGTCGATGATTATATTTTATTACAATGTTTTGTTTTTGCATTCTAGAGAAATTTACTTACTTTAACACGTTTGTGTTTTTATAGGAATTGGTGTAGCGTCGTTTGTGATATCGTTTTTGATGAATATATACTACATCGTAATACTGGCGTGGGCCATCTACTATCTATCACAATCCTTTTCCGCCATTCTGCCATGGTCACACTGTGGAAACGAATGGAATACTGAAAGGTACGTGTACACTACATCATAATAGTGAATAGTGTGTGTGTCGTTCTAAGGTTTAACGTCCCTCCACCAGCATACTCGATAAGCCGTTAGGTATCTTAAAGAAATGGGTACAATAGAGTCTGGACAACTACATCTTAATACTGGCGCAGATCGTCTTATATCTATCACTAATTTAATTTTCCACCGACAGAAACATATATACTGCATCATTATACTTTGTTGGGATCTCTACTATCTTCCGCCGTTCTCCTGCGGTCTGACTGTGATAACGATTGGAATGCAGGTACATTACATGCTTTGATTTAGCATGCTTTGATTTAGCATAATCAAATATTTCAGGTTTATATTATTTATATTATACTTATGCAATTTATCCTCGTGATCTGTGTTGTGCCTATCTTCTGCAGTAGTCAAACGTGAATGGTTTGTGTCAGCATATCATTGGAATCGTGAACAAG
Source organism: Cyrtodaria siliqua (assembly GCA_037043455.1). Classification (NCBI taxonomy): domain Eukaryota; kingdom Metazoa; phylum Mollusca; class Bivalvia; order Adapedonta; family Hiatellidae; genus Cyrtodaria; species Cyrtodaria siliqua. Next base: position 200,604 of record JAWPHD010003267.1, on the reverse strand, counting down.
TCTGACTCAATGATTTCCGCCTATATATATTTACGAAAACATAACCAATTTGTATAACTAGTACCATAATGACGTATCACCTATTATTCGGGGCGCTTGTTTCAGCCAAAGTTATTTATCATTACTGTATACTTCAGTCATGTCCCCCGAACCTTTTCTGTATGGGTGTTATATTATGTCTGTATGAAAAATGTTTTTGGTATCTTTTTATTTTATCTCTTTTTTGTGTTTGTTGATTCCAAGGGATCCACTTTTCAGTATTTATTTACCTTAGTCTAAGAAAAGTCCAATCAAAACAGCATGTTGGCTATAAAATAGTTATTACTCAACCGATTTCATTTACCATCCGTTTAAGTGATAATTCATGTAATAAATTGCCCATGTTAATTCTGAAACATAGTTGACTGAAACAAGCGCCCCGAACAATAGTGCACTATTTGCATTAATTTTGATGTAATTAATTTACGATATTCTTGATCATGCTTCACCTTTTTATGTAAATAATTATGTAAATTAATAATTGAAGTGCATTGTCTGAACACATTTTTATGTAATTAGTTTTCGATATTCGTGTCTGTCTCCGTGGCCTAGTCGAATCCCACTGGGAGCTCGACTTGTAAGTGAGGAAATTTCGATTCTTACGGATGGCGGGAGGTGTACAGTACTGGTTCTACCCAGGAAAAGGGGGTAATCTGCCTCCACCACAAAAAATCGACGTCATATAGAACCAGACATGTGTTGAAAATGACGTAAAACACCATACAAACAAAATAAATACATATATGGTATGTTATTAACTTTCGTTACATTGTGTTATGTACACATATATATATATAAATCCCATAATATGGCGGAAATAAAGAAATAAAGTCTTGTGAATGATTTCTGATGCTACTGTTTATCTTTGTATTCAATGAATAGAATGTTTGACTTGACACATTGAAATTTATAATTAACGCATTCAATAAAAATATTCGTATATGTTTCTTATTAGATGTTTTGTCAAAACATATAACACAAGTTCGCGGCTGTTGGACAATTCCAGCAACTCCAGTATAGTGTTTCAACCAACAAACTATAGTGCATCTGTATCACCACCAAACATCAGTCTAGCGATTCCACCAACTGTCGATGCTGTTGTTGAATTTTGGGAGTAAGTGTGCACATTTCTTTTAAAATACACAATACTTGTTTTGTTTAATGAACGTTTTAATATATGGATAACATCCACATTTGGTAAATAAGACAAGTTAAAAAATGAGTACAAAGTATACATGATATCAAAATATAATAAAAGTGCGAAAGACTCCAATACATTAATTTAATGTTGAAATAAAGGCACAATGTCATTTTACATAGAATCCTACACACAGGATAACATGCATGCGCATGCGTAGTTGGTGTCGGACTGGTATTGTTTTGCTTCCGGGTCGTAGCCATCGAAAGTTTTTCTTTAAAATAACAAATTCCACATGGAACATAGCATGAAAAAACAATTCATGGCTGGATGTATTGTTTTTGGAATTGAAATTAATCTTGTATTTATTTCAAAGGAAAAAATTATTTATTTTAAAGGAAAAATAGTAAAATGCATTCTCCTGGACAACTTATCCTGTGAAATGCACCCTTGCCTCAAAGGTCATGCAGAACCAATCTCACACAATACAGCAACTGTAGTAGTTGTACAAATACCATTATTAACAATTGTTTAAACCACATTTAGTTTTTTGTTGTTTTATGATTATTTAGCATTTGTTATTTAATGCTTTGCCCTAACCGAGAAACAAATGGGCGAAATAAACAAAATATAATTTTGATGGGAACAAAGTTGTGAAGCCTGCGTCTCACACGCAACAGTCAAAAGACTAAATTAAAAAGCAGACAACATATCCTAAGAGTGATTAAACAATACTCAGAGCTAAAGAACTGATTGTGCGCAGAGTGTATGTTGAGCTTTGTTCTCAAGTGTATCTACATAGTTATTACGCTACTACCTACAGAAGAGAGCTTCTCCAAATAAACAACTGCTGCATATATTGTTGTATGAACAGAATGATTATACGCAGAGTTTATTTTGAGCATTGTTTCCCAACTATTGAGACAGTGATTTCGTTACTTCCTACAGAAGAAAGGTACTCCAAATAACTGACGGTGTGGATAACCCTGGTTCCATTGTGTGGGGACTGGCTGTGTCTCTGTTTATCGCATGGGTGTTGGTCTATCTCGGAGTGTGTCGGGGAGTCAGATGGAGCGGAAGGTAACTAACTTTGGGCATGTACATATTGTAACAACCAATGTGAATTGAAAGAACTATACACAGTTTTTTCTTTCGTTTCAATCCTATTAACTAAAAAAAAATAAGTGCAGTTAGTTTGAGACAGGCCAAGACTCTGGTGTTGTAGACGTTTTAATAACAGCACACTATGTAAAACGAAATTCATAAATGTTGCAGTTCTGTTTGAATATTTGAGCCGTTTCTTTACTGTATTTAATGTAAAGAGTATGCAGCGTTTTACATACTTACGCGTGTTCTATCAATAAGAATTAGGAAACTTTGAAGGGACAACATGTAATGTGTAATAAATCTAATGTACCCATGTACAATTCGATTAACAGCAGGACATTTTACATACAGTATATAGCGGAAATTCCCTAGTTGTGTTTCTTCTTTTCCTTGAGAATATAATTATTTTCTTGGTTTTGCCACTTTCAGGTTGTGTACTTTACCGCACTGTTTCCGTATGTTATACTTACAATACTGTTGATACGCGGTGTCACCCTGGATGGTGCCTCTGATGGAATATTGTTCTACCTCAAACCTGATCTTGAACGACTTGCAGATCCACAGGTATGCTCCTCTAATGTGCTATCTGTCAGTCAGTCTAGCGTACCTCTAATGTGCTATCTGTCAGTCAGTCAGTCAGTCAGGCTAACGTACCTCTAATGTCCTATCTGTCAGTCAGTCTAGCGTACCTGTAATGTACTATCTGCCAGTCAGTCTAGCGTACCTGTAATGTGCTATTTGTCAGTCTAGCGTAGCTCTAATGTGCTATCTGTCAGTCTAGCGTACCTCTAATGTGCTATCTGTCAGTCAGTCTAGCGTACCTGAAATGTGCAATCTGTCAGTCAGTCTAGCGTACCTGTAATGTGCTATCTGTCAGTCAGTTTAGCGTACCTGTAATGTGCTATCTGTCAGTCTAGCGTACCTCTAATGTGCTATCTTTCAGTCAGTCTAGCGTACCTCTAATATGCTATCTGTCTGTCAGTCTAGCGTACCTGTAATGTGCTATCTGTCAGTCAGTCTAGCGTACCTGTAATGTGCTATCTGTCAGTCTAGCGTACCTCTAATGTCCTATCTGTCAGTCAGTCAAGAGTACCTCTAATGTGCTATCTGTCAGTCAGTCTAGCGTACCTGTAATGTGCTATCTGTCAGTTAGTCTAGCGTACGATTCCCACTTATGCTTGACTGTGCTTTCCTTAATACTTAGTCCGCTTCTAAAAATACAGCTTCTATTAGCCATATCTGTCTTGATTTCCTTCCATTGATACACGTTACTGGTCCGGTATGCATCGGGTTGGACTGATTAACGACAGTAATGAGACAGGTTTCGTAGGAAGATTCATGTATTTTAAACATATGCACAAACAATAGGCTTCCTGATGACACATGTTTCACAATTTCAAACGGAAATTGATTGATGCTCTCTGTGACAATTTACAGCGATTAAAACCTATGTGAAAGGTTCAGCTAAACATTTGTGTGCCTTTTTCTTTATGTGTACATGTATGTAGTTAACAATAATGTTGTCATTGAAGCTTCGATATGAGCGGAGGGCTGGCGTGGCGCAGTCGGTAGCGCGGCGAATTTGTAACCGAAGGCCCCGGGGTCAATCCTCCGTGGTGCCACTGAGTTCCGTCGGTGTGTTCTTGGGCAAGACACTTTCCCTTAGCCTCGTCCGTCGGATGGGGACGTAAACCGGGCGGTCCTGTGTATCGGTCTAACCTCCGAGCACGTTAAAGAACCCTAGGAATCTATTCGATATTTCCCCTCTCTCTGGGGCGGCTCTAAATAACCTATACTGTGTTGATGAACCGTTAAACAACATTCAATTCAATTCAATTCGATATGAGCGAGCGTATATAGTTAACATTCTTCTGGCATTTCAATGCAAGAGCAATTTTGAAACTTAGCCTAGGGAGTTTTCATATTCTTTTTTGCACAATCGGCTAGGATTAAAGGCACCTACCCTCCAAATAACGGCAAAATTACACGACAAACCACTTTATCAAAACACTATCCAGCAACTCAGGTCATATAATAATGCAAACGTGCCGATTAAAAAGTGTCCATGACTGAATATACGTCAAATGAATTATGAGTTGGTAAATTTCGAAAATGGCCGTTGTGATTTCAAAGATATCTCCCTTTAACATGTTTAAATATATACCATTTACTGAATTCACAGTATCCTAGTGATCCGGCATCTTTCTTTGTCACTGTCTTAATATAACGTGCATGTGATCCCACTAATATAGCTATAAGTGTATGTATGTATGCGTGTATATGTCAATTGTGCCTCTAGACGAGTGTGTTATGGTATCGAGATACAGTATATCAGTGCGGATTGAAGCTATCCTTTATAGGAAGTGAATGCATACGTTTGATTTCAGTGTCTCTCACCATAGCTAGGCGCCCTGCCGTACTTCGTCCGAAAGTTGTCTGTCCTTGGTTGTTCGCAAATATTTCTCCCTATACATAGAGACAATTTTGTACAAACCACTTACCAGCGGATTCGAACCCGCACCTAGGATACCAACATCGACACAGCGCCTCGCACATTAGCCGGGCCTTAGACCACTCGACCACCTAACCAACCTAAAAAAGATTGGTTTCGGTGGACGGGTCATACTAAGGTCGTACTACTGAACGTGTTGGATATCTTCGTGCCTTTCCGTCAAATAACGACAACCATAGCGTATAATGTATACGATAGAGGGTTCACTTTACATGATTATAACCTCAGGTATATATACAACATTTTTACCATAGAAAGACGCCAGATCATACTCATACACTGAATTTAGATATATTATATTATTTGTGAGAAAATTAAATTCAGAATAACGAACTTTCTGTAACGTGGAATCTATAAGATACAAGTACAAACATTAAATATTTTATGTGGAGAAAATTTTGCACAAACCACTTACCAGCGTATTCGAACCCGCACCTAGGACACCAACATCGACACAGCTGTATATATATATATATACCTCAGTAGGTTTAGAAACGGTTTACATAATTTGGCTGTTGTTGGCTGGATAGCTACTATAATTCACCGAGTTGTCTGAAATAAAATATGTTGCTTAATTGTAAGATCAATTGTCCATGCATTGCCGGATACCTCTCTTCTTGCACTGTAGGTTTGGGTCGACGGTGGAACACAGATTTTCTTTTCTTACGCCATTGCGATTGGCGTAATGATTACCCTGGGCAGCTACAACAAATTCCACAACAACTTTTACAAGTAAGCACCTGAAGTTGGCTTAATTAAGCGGGTAATGTACCATATGTTTGTAAATGAAGGGTTTGTGACCAAATGACAAGTGAAAGCATTTATTCATTACTTCACGTTTCCAGCAAAATACAAATAAATTAGAGTAATCGTTTACAGGTTACAATGTGACACAAAAGCATAATGTGATTTAAACACAAAAAAAAAATATGTTATTGTCAAAATATTATCGCAAAAGCGTTTAACTACACGCTCTAACAACATTAGTTAATGCCCTGCCCGAAAAAATAGTATACACACAAAGTTAAAAGCATACTTAAGTACATAGTTACATAGAAAATATACACTTTAAAAGACATTGTACATTCTAGCTATGGTAAGCAATATTAAAGTACGAAGCTAATATAGCAGTTTTGTCTCATGTATTACAAGAGCATGTATTACACTAAATATCAAGTGTTTTCATACACTGAGATCATCAAATCAAATCTTTAAGAATTTACATGAATATACAAAAATAGAGATGCACAGTTTATAAATGTCAGTATTGTATTCTTCAATGTCACTTTGAATGATTTTTTTTATGAAAATATCGCAGCATTTTTCGTATTAAATAGTTTATTAAAAGTGAACACACTGGTCTGTCAAAATAAACTCTTACACCCGATTTTCATAACTTTACAAGAACATAGCATGTAAGGTTATAATTGAATCTTCGTGAAAGTCACGTTTCTGTAAAATCTAAACATTAGGATCCTTCACTTTTAACCGGGTTGAGTAAAGCTGTACGAGAGTCCCCATTTTGACAGAAACTCTATTTTATCCAGCTGCGTATTCGACTTTTGTCATTTATCTCGCATTTGGTAAAGTGACTATGTATTTATCTATAACATACTTTGAAGCTCTGAGTAAAATAATACGTTGTTTTTGTTGGATTTCATAAGACTACAACAGTTTGAAAACACCTTCTATTATTTGTGTGATTTGTTTAAATAAAGGGCCTATTATTCCGTTCTAGAAAACTTGCATTTTCTGTTTCCTCTGCAGGGATTGTTTCATAATAGCCAGTGTTAACAGCTGTACGAGCCTGTATGGAGGGTTGGCTGTCTTTTCTGTTCTGGGATTCATGGCAAAGGAACAGAACGTAACCGTGGCCGAAGTAGCGGATTCCGGTAAACCGTGATTCGTTATATTTTCTAATCTTCTCTCAAATGATCTAGGGATGTTTATTTGTTTGAATGTTGATATATTGATAGGTAGAATATACTCAGAATCAAAGAAAGTTGAGTTGTTTAATTTACGAAATAAGCCATGCTCAGTTTTATATAGTAGCTATCCATAAACAAATATAGACTAGTTTACAAGCGACTGATTAGGTCTATTGTATTATATGTCTTAGTACAGACCTTCCCATGGTGAAACTGGGAATATGTCTAAGTACAGACCTTCCCATGGTGAAACTGGGAATATCTCTAAAGACAGACCTTCCCATGGTGAAAGTGCGAAATCACTATGGTTACTTAGATCGAACACTCTATATGGATAACTGTGACAATTCAAGTGCTCCATAGCTCCGCCATTCGGGTAGCTTCGTCATTCGGGATGTGAAGTGCGCTTTTGTTTGTACAATACTAATCAGGAATCCGGTCCACTTGCGAAATCTGAAAGTAGGTATGCTGATCGCATGGCCCCGTGCCGGGATTTAATTCATACATCTAGTACTTGTTATAGTATCACTCATTTCACTTTGCTAGGTTAACGCTGTTCAAATTCTTAGACGTGAAACGACATTTGGGTGGGAATTGAACTGAATGTTTGTTTACCGCTCATCAAAACAGTGTCATGGTTTTAGTTCGAGTGGAGTGGGGGTAGATGGGAAGGATACATAGGAATTAAAAAACCTGTCCTACTATAACTATAGAATAAATGCATATGTTTTTAACGTCATGGGAGCCTGGTGTAAGACACCATCCGACGGACGAAGCAAGGGGGACAGTCTTGCATACGTGCACATCGAAGTAACCCAGTGGTAACAAGTAAGGCTGGAACCCGTGATATCCATTCATATTTGTGTGGGCAAATTTAGTTGATCATATTATTGTATTAATGTATAATTAACAGTCAGCTCCTTCATTAATCTAGTAAATGTAAGGAGAACCGGTCAGTGGGTGGTGGGTGGGGAGTTTGTTGTTGGGGGTGGGGGTGGGAGAATGGGATGGGGTCCGATATAGCATATGGACATTTTGTTTCCTCTCATAATTATGACATGGAAAAGGAAATGTGTCTATATGTAAAACATGTCTCTGGTTCTGCGATTGTGTTTATCATCTAAGGCTCAAGTCATATATTATATTATTACTAAGAAATTTAAAATGATCAATTAGCGGAGCTAATATAGTTTGCAGTTTTCTATAAAAGTTAATTAACGCCCTTTTCTAAATAATGATACTGGTATTATAAATTGAAGCTTTTGATGCTTAAGGCTTAAATGAACGTATATCAGAAGCATTATGGTGTGTCTGAACCACTGTGATGTATGTTCTGGTAGGCTTATAAAAGACAAATCAGTTTTAAACTAATGATTGCTATCTAGGTCCTGGTTTGGTGTTCATAGCCTACCCTAAGGCCATCACCCAGATGCCGATACCCCAACTATGGGCAGTGCTCTTCTTTCTGATGATCCTGTTAGTAGGAATCGACAGTCAGGTACGGGTATATTTTATTATTTATATTATATTCAAAAAATAGTAATACTGTGTTAATCTGTTCATTTACTTTGTATTGCGTAGCAATTGATGTTATCTTTGACGTTATTGATCATTAAAACTGTCGCCGAGTGGTTAAAAGTTCAATTGTCCCTCACCGTTGTGGATTCAATTCCTCATGGGCTGAGAATATTTATGTGAGGAAGCTATCCAGCCGGCTTCCAGACGTTTGTGGTTCTAACCAGGTGCCCGCCCGTGCACGAAAATTGCCCGGAATGGCACCTGAGGTCTTTCTCCACCAATGGAAGCTGGAAAAGTCGTCATATGACTTTTGCTGTTGGTGCGACTAAAACAAACACTTCTATTCAATTGCTAGTTACCACAAGCTTATTATTGTTTTACTCTTAACCGCAGCAGTTGTGTTCTATTAGAGCGCATGTGGAATGGCATGGGTTCAATTCCCGGCCGGGTCTTATCAAAAACTTTAGAAAAAGGTACGGTGTCAGCATAATGTGACTGGGTGGGGTATATGTCTATCACATGGTATTCCAGTGTGACAGCACTTTACGGTTTAGTAGTACTGAAACTAGTTAAACTTGACGTTAAATCCCACGATGTCTGTTCGTTTTCGAGGACATGTTTCTAAAACCGGTTCAGGTATAATAACCTTCTCTTTCATTTTCTTTGCAGTTCGTAGCCGTGGAGGGATTTTTAACACCATTGTTTGACATGTTTCCAAAACATATGTATGTCATGAAAAACCGTATGCTGGTAACAGGGGTGTACTGTGCCATATCGTACCTTCTCGGGCTCACCATGGTTACACAGGTAGTGATGATTCTGATTTGCGCTGATAGTTCGTGCATTTGAAAATATGTAATAAAGATAAATACCGCACACTATAGCTAATGAGGTTGCGTTTATTAAAATAACCATTGTTATTTTAGTATGTGCGTGTGATTTGAAGAATAAACGACGGAATGTTTTTATCGTTTTTATTTCTACACTAATATTCAATCTGGTTATCCAGTTATCCGCAAATATAACTTTGGTTATCCAAAGTTAATAATGTTATTTCATAAATTGTGTATTAGAACTGGTAATCCAATATTATAACAAAGCAATGCTACTTTCGACAGTCTTGGAATTCCATGTGTTTTGGAGGTCCGTTCACGTTCAAAGTCAAAATACATATCCTTATTTAACAAAAACAGTAATAGTAGAAAATGCCTTCTAAAAAAATCAACCAATGAAAACCAATTACATAAATGCATATGATAGGTGCAAGTGAAAGTATTTTTAACGATGTTTTACAGCTACATGTTTGTAGAAATGAGTATTTTATGGCGTCTTATCAATAATAAGAAATAAAGCTTGTGAGAATTATATAATGGTTTGGCACTTGTGCCTCAAGATGTTATATGCAAGACGCTAAGGGCATACCGTAAAGATAACAAAAAAATGTAGCCAACTGCCGCTTTTGAAATAGGTATACACAATATGCCAAATAAGAACTAAGTGAATTGTATAATAGATAAAAAATCATATTAACAAAACATATTGATAAAACATACCTTAAATAGTTCCTTTGAAAATAACAATATATACAACATATAGTTTATTTAAAGCAACCATTTATGTTTTCTGAAATGTTTAAATAAAATATCAAAAATAATTTAGCAAAAATAGCTCCATAATACGCATTACGTGGTCCCTCCTTAATTCCATTAAGAGAGGGATAAGCTTATATTAGCTGGATTTTATAACAAATATTTCGACAATAAAACACGTTTAAAAACATTTTGTACTGATAAAATGCGATAACCTGTTTGAAATTACCTGTTAAATGTTTTAATTTTACAATATGCAAACCTTTTAAGACGAAATTAAGGTTTTATTTCATACCCCAGCCAACCCCGTATTTGCTTATTTAAGAAGGGGTTGGATGGGGTATGAAAGTTAATACTCGGACCACGTAATGGTTTGTGGTAATATTCAAGTGGCTTAAGAAAGAACATAGCATTTAAAAGACAGCCAGTTCTTTAGAAATATACTCAAAGGAAAAAGTAATGCAAACAAATGCCTATACTACACTATTATATACACCTAATTTCACGTAATAGTCCAGATATATTTCAACGTGTTTTGTACAAAAAGGGGCAACAACTAATTACAGAAAGGACAACTCTGTCATGTAGTAGACCTTTTAATCAAAGTATTCGTTGTCACACGAAATTCATAAATGTTGAAGTTTCGCTTGAAAAAATCGCGCCATTTCAGTATTGTGTTTAATGTTAAGAGATTGCAACGTTTAAAGCGTAAGTTTGCTCACCTGCTTAAGCCAAATGCGCACTCTGTCGATAATGAAACGTTAAAGGGGTAAACAGTGGTGTGTTCGGTGCTGTTTAAACCTTCTTTCCGAAAGGACAGGCCTAATGTCGCCCTGTACCATTCGATTAGCAGTAGCATATTAAACATACAATATATATCGGAAATACCCATTATGCGTTTCTTTTTCTTTTCAGTATATGAACATGAAACATATGAATATACCTAATAGTCCGGGTTAAATACAATACACTCAAGTGATATGAAAACGCAGCACGGGAATTTCCGCTATATAGCGGAAATTCCCGTGTTGCGTTTTCATATCACTTGAGTATAGTTATGGATATCAGGTGCTTGTTTAATCTGCTCTTCAAGCGTTAGTACTGTATGACCTGGCACGATATTCCAAGTGTCTTATGCCAAGCTAGTGTTTTATTATTTATGACTGGCTTACTATATCTCTTGAACAGATTAAATAAAGGCAAAACTTACAAGTTTGTTAACTTGACCTTGTGGTCGCAGGTGATAAGAAACAAGACGGAATGTTTTAGTAAAACCTTAGTTATCAATAAATATAATAGTAACGTAATTAGTAAAAGTATTTTGGGAACATGAGCAAAAACGATAGATGAACGAACGAACGGACGGTCAAGACCAAGACAGTATAGCCCCAACATATCTGGTCGGAGTCATACTGATATAAGATGTTTTAACTCGCATATTGAAGGGTGGGATATGCAATTTCCACTTACTAGTTTAATTCAAATACTATGTGATTTACTTGATTAATATTGAAGGGTGTGCATGGTGTGGGTATGGTGTGGGTGTATACATCAAACACTAAATAGTAACAAACTCATCCTGCTTATACGTTTTACCTAATTATAAGATGTTTTAACTTTCATATTTAAGGGTGGGATGTACGTGTTCCAGCTCTTCGACTATTACTGCGCCAGTGGCTTAGTTTTACTCTGGTTGTGCTTCTTCGAAGCATTTGTGCTCGCGTGGGTATTTGGTAAGGATTGTTTACTGTAACTGTAAACGTGGGTATTTGGTAAGGATAGTTTACTGTCACTATAAACGTGGGCATTTGGTAAGGATAGTTTACTGTCACTGTAAACGTGGGTATTTGGTAAGGATTGTTTACTGTCACTGTAAACGTGGGTATTTGGTAAGGATAGTTTACTGGCACTGTAAACGTGGGTATTTGGTAAGGAGTGTTTACTGTAACTGTAAACGTGGGCATTTGGTAAGGATAGTTTACTGTCACTGTAAAAGTGGGTATTTGGTAAGGATAGTTTACTGTCACTGTAAACGTGGGTATTTGGTAAGGATTATTTACTGTCACAGTAAACGTGAGTATTTGGTAAGGATTGTTTACTGTCACTGTAAACGTGGGTATTTGGTAAGGATAGTTTACTGACACTGTAAACGTGGGTTTTTGGTAAGGATAGTTTACTGTCACTGTAAACAACTTTAAGCAACTTACAGTAGTTAATTCCTATACAAGTGACTTGCATTAATGATGAATCATTTTCGATAACGTTTGCAGTGCAATTTTCTCCGTTATAAACATACTGGCTACTTTAACCCAAGGATGGGTACTTTGACTTTTTGAAATTCCAGTAAATTTCATCATGGAAAGCTGTGTTTACATAGGTCTACATCTACATCTAAAAAAACTGTTGTCACATTTCACCATAATGTTTATGTCGGCGGTAGAAGAAGAAAAATAATAGAATGATAGGCCAGACTGAGTTCAGGCAGGCAGAAGAAAGGTAAAATTTTCGAACTGCTTTTTCGTCACCTTCAAATCGGAACCACTCCGGCTACCGTAGCAGGAAAGGTTACGAAACACAACCGTTACAGCCCCAAACTATCATGAGTCTCCTTGATACAGTTTGGGCCCCCACACTCTTACAAGTTAAGAGAGGATAACTCCTGCTTGAATTCGGGAGCCTTGAGCAGCGACTATGGCTGGCAAGGAGTTCCATACTTAATGGTCTTGGGTTGTCATTAACGTGTATGTATCTATGGCATGTTGTGGTCGTAACCGACTAAACACTTTCTATTGTAAAATGTAGCAGAAGGAATATGCATTTCAAATAACTTCAATGAGCTTCTGTTACTTACAGGGTCAAGCCGGTTTGTTGATGCCATAGAAATGATGATTGGCAAGCGAATCTCATATTGGTTTGTACTTTGTTGGAGGTACATAACACCTACTATCAGTTTGGTGAGTTAATGTTCTAGTATAATGTATTGCCTCGGGCGCACAACGTTCAAATGACCGTCAGACAAAAATAGTAAAACTAGTTAGGTTAATCATGCAAGGAAAAAAGCAGTTAATTTTATTAATTACGGCTATTTCATTAAAAAATACCCGGAACCCCAGGGAGGAGGCAATTTCATAAACATCTATGGCCTATTTTCTGAAATTTGGTTCTTTACACTAACTTTTGTATCTACGGGTGGGTTCAATTTCAAACGTGCCTTCCTGGGGTCCCATGTATCATTTAATTGGATTGCTCTTAATTACGTAAAGTCAGAATAAAATGTATTATTGTCCAGTGCGCTTACTGTAGCCAAAGTTGATGGTGTTGCTTGTTTTTGGGGCAATTTAAGAATAATACCCAATACATTATGTTTAAGTTGAACATGATTTGTTATAGTGTTTGTAAACAACAGTTTTTTGATATACATACATACATCATCTCCGTGGACGAATGGTTAACGACGTTGCGTTGTAAACATTTGCCTCTCACCGCTGCGGGTTCGAATTCCACTGGGTAAGTGAGGAAGTGTCGATTCTTACGGATGGTGGGAGATGTACAGTACTGGTTCAACGGAAAAACACCAAACAAACAAATTTGATATACATACATGTTTCTAATTATTGCAAATTAACTATCGTTTCCGTTGTGAACACCTTGTAAGATATAAACCACCGTTGACGAAAGAGATCCCAGTGGAAAAATCAAATGACGGCATAATATATTTTAAGAAATATCGTTTTTCATGGTGATCATCTTCACAACTTTCTTGATGCCGTGCACGTGATATTTCAGGGACTCTTTCTGTTCATGTTGATCTCCTTTACACCTCTGACGTACAACAAGACCTATCAATATCCACCTGGTGCCCAGGGGTTCGGTCTCTGTCTGGCTCTAGCCTCGATGGTGTGTGTACCTCTGGTATTCATCGTGCAGATGATCAAAGTACCTGGTACCCTTAAACAAGTGAGTCGAATATGCCGGTTTGTATATATGATAACCAGGGTTTAGACGAATCATTCTGACTACTGTAAGTCTTGTTGTAAAGTACAATTTTACTATGTTAGTCATATACTGAGGAAAAAGACTTTACCAAGTTGTTTAGATGAAATAATACTGTATACAAGATATACTGATATTTTTGACTTTACGGGCTTGACCTCTACGTTCATTTATTCGTTACGTCGTTAAGATGTTCGACTGTTATTGATTTGTGTTTAATAAAATATTGTATTTAATAAAATATGGCAGTAGTTTCTTGATTTTACAACAAAAAATGTGTTATTTACAGGGTGCAGTTAAAACTTGCTAAATTGTTTTCCCCCAGTATATATGAAAAACCCTTTACTGGGCCATTCTGAAGAGAAAGTTTTCAAGTTAAAAGTCTTTTTTTTATATTAATGAAACAATGTTATTTATCCACACAACACATACAAACCCTAATACGTTGAACAGTTGTTTTTTTCCATTTCAGTGGTGCCATCCATTGCACTAGACTGGGCATTCATTATAGAGTTCGGACCAGAATTCCTACTCTTTTTTAACATTCATGATAAATGTTATATTTTGATGACAGTATCGTCTAGTAACAGTATTGTCTAGTGACATGACAGTATAGTCTAGTGACAGTATCGTCTTGTGACAGTATCGTCTAGTGACATGACAGTATAGTCTAATGACAGTATCGTCTAATGACAGTATCGTCGAGTGACAGTATCGTCTAGTGACAGTATCGTCTAGTGACATGACAGTATAGTCTAATGATATGACAGTATCGTCGAGTGACAGTATCGTCGAGTGACAGTATCGTGTAGTGACATGACAGTATTGTCTAATGACAGTATCGTCTAATGACAGTATCGTCGAGTGACAGTATCGTCTTGTGACAGTATCGTCTAGTGACATGACAGTATAGTGACATGACAGTATCATCTAATGACAGTATCGCCGAGTGACAGTATCGTCTAGTGACATGACAGTATCGTCTAGTGACATGACAGTATCGTCGAGTGACAATATCGTCGAGTGACAGTATCGTCTAGTGACATGACAGTATAGTCTAGTGACAGTATTGTCTTGTGACAGTATCGTCTAGTGACATGACAGTATAGTCTAATGACAGTATCGTCTAATGACAGTATCGTCGAGTGACAGTATCGTCTAGTGACATGACAGTATAGTCTAGTGACATGACAGTATAGTCTAATGACAGTATCGTCTAGTGACAGTATCGTCGAGTGATAGTATTGTCTTGTGACAGTATCGTCTAGTGACATGACAGTATAGTATAATGACAGTATCGTCTAATGACAGTATCGTCGAGTGACAGTATCGTCTAGTGACATGACAGTATCGTCTAGTGACATGACAGTATCGTCGAGTGACAGTATCGTCTAGTGACATGACAGTATAGTCTAATGACAGTATCGTCTAATGACAGTATCGTCGAGTGACAGTATCGTCTAGTGACATGACAGTATCGTCTAGTGACATGACAGTATCGTCAAATTTTAGACTGTGTTCACACCACTTGCAACAACAATAAACATATATATGTGAGCAATTATTCAAACTACGTAAAACATATGAGCAATTATTCAAACTATGTAAAACATGTATGTGAGCAATTATTCAAACTATGTAAAACATATAGGAGAGCAATTATTCAAACTATATAAAACATATATGTGAGCAATTATTCAAACTATGTAAAACATATATGAGAGCAATTATTCAAAGTATGTAAAACATATGTGTGAGCAATTATTCAAACTATGTAAAACATATATGTGAGCAATTATTTAAAATATGTAAAACATATATGTGAGCAATTATTCAAACTATGTAAAGCATATATGTGAGCAATTATTCAAAATATGTAAAACATATATGTGAGCAATTATTCAAACTATGTAAAACCGAAGATTACACTACTACTTTTTATGGCGCAATAATTAGGTGAGACCTATAGTAGCTCAGGGTTTACGTTTGGTATTTGTTGGGAATATGCATGTTTATTGCATACGTATTTACAAAGCTAAGATTCTCAACATTGCAATACGCACCCGGTATACAGGAAGCATCTTTACCAGCATTTACAACAAAAACTGACATACATGGAAGGAAAAAATAAGAAACATTTACCTACATACCTATTCGTATGAAAAAGCTAAGGTCGGGTTTGGGCAAATTAAGATATTTTAAGTGTGGTGGTTTACTTTCAATGTAACAAGAAACGTCCGTAACAAATTACATTTCAAATCTGGTCCACTGTTTTACATAACAAAATATATGAAACACGTCATCTCTAACATACTTTGTTTTCTAAAAATCCAGTACAATTGACAGTATCAAACCTATGTGTCTGCATATACCATAGTATACTGGAATATATTGTTTTATTTCCCATAGTATACTGGAATATATTGTTTTATTTCAGAAATGGATTCAGGTAACAACGCCGGTGTTAAAACGACATCAGATACCAGCGAAGTGGAAATGCACGAACTACAAGTGGAAGTGTTCAGACTAAGACATACTGAAGTGTATAGCCAGTTGTATGTGGCAGAAATAAAAAGTTTTAAAACACATCTACTTTCTCATATTTATGATTTACTGAAATGCACCTAGAATTATTACAAGATATATGTATTACAACTCGTTTTATTACAAAGTGTTCCCGAATGCATCATTCAAGGCGTGGTCTGACGACGTCAGTAGATATATAACGAGTTCAATGGTGTGTTATTTGATAGTCAATCAGTACATTATAGCCACCATGCCGTACGCTTACCAACAAATAGATGCCCATGGTTCGTTAACGTGCTCGGAGGATATACTCCGATACATGGGACAGCACTGGTTACGTTACTATCCGATTTACCATCCGAATTTCAAGTCAATCCTGCTATCGACTGGGCCACGCCAGCCGCATAGTGGTTCTATAACGAAATAGGACAGAGTTATTATATGTATATATATATAATAGTAAACTACAAACTACTGTTTAAATCGCATGTTTTTGCCAAATGTTGCTTCTGCAAAAGGTTTATTTAAATAGTACATATATGTAGCGCTGCGGTCCAGTGGTTGAAGATCGACGGGTCGTGGGTTCAATCCCCGCAATGAATGTAATTATGCGTTGTGTCCCTGAGCAATACACGTTATCTGCATTTAGAACTGTTCTACACAGGTTCTAAGACAGTGATTCAAATAAATTCAGAGATCTTTCGTTACAGTTCATGTAAAATTAAATAAGTTCGAACTAAATAGTACATACAGTAAAACCTGTTTATAACGAATTCCCGGGGACCTCAACAAATACTCCGCTATAACCGATGTTCGCTATATCCGTATAACGAATTCGGGACAATAAATATAATAACGAATTCTTATAGCAAAGGTGGTTTGCTGACGAATCTAGTCTAAATCATCTGCGACGCTTGCTTGTTTTCGAGACAAACTGTTTGTATTTACAGTCAAGCGTCGAAGACTATTGACGAGTCATCATTGCAAAACAGGAAGTGTACTGATTTGAGCTTGACTGCACCGGACGTGCATCAACTATGTGACCGCAGATAGTTTATCCGTATCTAGAGTCTTGATCATCTTCGATGCTTGATTGTAAATACAAACGTCTTGACCAGTTGTGCAGAAATAAATTCGAAACTTCAACCACGTGACCGTAATTATTATTTTTTTATTAAGGTATTTCTGACCATCCGCATTTAGTTTGTCGATATAATGATGAAGTTTCCCTCTTTGTTTGTATATATATATTTATTGTCTTTCTGCCTTTCTGTATATCTTGGATAGCTGCTTTTCCATCTCAGCCAATCAGAAACCTTACCAGTGTATCGACAAAAATAAAACTTTGTTCAGGAGGACTGTTCTAGACGTTTGTCTTGTAAACAAGTAAGCGTCGCAGATGATCTAGACTACCGTATCTATCATTTGTGTATTGAATAAAGCATTTTGAGTAATCTACTGTATTTTTTCAATTTGTTTTTATTGCATAAAGTATGGTTATTATAATACATTATTGAGTGACCGCAGATAGTTTATCCGTATCTATAGTCTTGATCATCTTCGATGCTTGATTGTAAATACAAACGTCTTGACCAGTTGTGCAGAAATAAATTCGAAACTTCAACCACGTGACCGTAATTATTATTTTTTTATTAAGGTATTTCTGACCATCCGCATTTAGTTTGTCGATATAATGATGAAGTTTCCCTCTTTGTTTGTATATATATATTTATTGTCTTTCTGCCTTTCTGTATATCTTGGATAGCTGCTTTTCCATCTCAGCCAATCAGAAACCTTACCAGTGTATCGACAAAAATAAAACTTTGTTCAGGAGGACTGTTCTAGACGTTTGTCTTGTAAACAAGTAAGCGTCGCAGATGATCTAGACTACCGTATCTATCATGTGTGTATTGAATAAAGCATTTTGAGTAATCTACTGTATTTTTTCAATTTGTTTTTATTGCATAAAGTATGGTTATTATAATACATTATTGAGTGTATCGCCTTTCGTGTTCATATCCATTTGAGGCTACATGCAGTATGACCGTGCGATCTATTTCTTTTACCGGGCTTACGTTTGATATCGGAAAATACCGAAATATACCGAAGGTATTGTAAACAAAAATGACTGATTCGGTATAATAATAAAAAACAAACAAAAAAACAACATTACGCTGGTTTCTTTGAATATAAATGCAAAATTGCTTCGCTATAACCGAGAATTCACTATATCTGAGTTCGCTATATCCGTATTTTTTATATGAAGCAAAGAGCTGGCCAGGGAATTGATCAGTGTAAGATCAGGGTCCAGTTGTTCAAAGATCGGTTAGCTTAATCCTTGGTTAGTGTAAATTTTCAAAGTATATTTTCTCATAAAAATATGTTTTGTACTACTAAAAGATTTTACTTAACACAATGCTTTCACATGCTCAATTTCTGGTAGAAATATTAATTTATCGGAAATTCAGAGAGATTTGAAATTTTGACTTAAAGCTCGGTTAAGTTAACCGATCTTTGAACAACTGGGCCCAGGATATACCCAAACTGGTGTTTAACAAGCTCATAATCAAAGGCAAATTGTAAATGGCTCAGTCCCTAAACATGCAATGCGTTGCAAAATGATAGGGTCATAACCTCCTTTGACAAACGTTTTAACAAGTTTAATAAAAAAAGTTATGAAAGTGATTATGACCAAAGATCTTAAGAAGTGTGTAAGAGGCGTCACCATAGATGTCAGGTTGTGACAGTTCTTGTCACGGAAGAGTTCGTAAATAACTTTCATATTTACAGCTTTCAGTATTAGTCCATATGACTATTCAGATTTTCGGTATTTCTGTACCAACTCAACAGGCAAAATTTAATTATACCACATTTTAGATATATCTTAATAAGAAAGATATAGCCATGACAGTTTTTTCTGAAACGGTAGCTTAACACATTTTGTCTGGGCAAAAAAAATTAAAAATACACAAATTTGAAGAAAACAAAATTGCTTAAAACTGGAATAATTTGTTATATGTACTCCTCAAAATAGTTTAACGACCATGATTTTATTTGTATTACTTTTTAAGTGTGACATTGTTGAAATTTTTTCTGTCTTTTTGCAGTTTTAAAGTTTGATTTTATTATTTAACAAGCGTTACTTGACCCAAAAGTATTAACTTATCACATGGATATGTAATGCAAAATATGAAAGATTAAGTAATTATTATTGTTGTTTTCTGTTGTTGTTTTTTTTGGTGGGGGGAAGGGGGGGGGGGGGGGGTTTGGTTGTTTTTTGTACTAAATTTTAAGGAGTATATAATTATCACTGTAATATTAGGAAGCTCAAACTTCTGAATGTTGTCTATTATATTTTATGATGAGCAATGAAATACTGTATTTTATCAGTGAAATAAAAGTGTTATTCCACACTGTGGAATATAGAGTTTTATTTCCACAGTAGCTGCCGGGACTACTTTTTTAATGTACAACCAACACAGATGCACAGTAACACGACTCAAAAGATATTCCAACTGTTGTACTGTTAAATCCACTTTTTATTTAATTACTTTCTTTCTATGACGTTAACGGTTTCAAAAAAGTGACGTCATGTAACGTTTCATTACGTCATCGTGAACAGGGCGCGTAGCCAGGTGTGTAAAACAGTTTAGTTACTGAAATTGCTTAAATAATTGTTTGTAAAATCATAAAATAAAAAGAAAATTTGTTGTTTTGTCGTGAATAACATATTTTATTTCATCTCAAAGTTTTCTCACTTCTCGATGAAATAAAATATGTTATTCACTCAAAAACAACAAATATCCTCTATGTATTTATGTAAATAAAAGGAATCTTCGAAATGAACAAAAATGAAAGAGTTTGTTTTTTTGGGGGAAAGATATCATACAAATCGCTGATTTATGGACTAATTATGAAAATTTAACTGACACTTCCACTTCCAACAAAAGAGAAGTTTTTGTAGGATTTTCATTCATTTAAAGATATCCTTAGATACAGAAAATATGTTCTAAAGAATCAGCCTCTTGTTTAGGGTAGGGGAGTGGGTACACAAGTTACATATCGCTGAAAACGGGAATATATATATATATATATACTACTGAATCCAGCCGTTCGTATTGGTGCATTAACGAAGTCACATTTAGATGTATTGGTTCCTGTCTGAAGTCATTCTTCATTTCAGAATGGGGTAACAATATGCAGCTACTGTCGTTATTCATTTACAACGACGAATGACGCAATATTACACTGTGTCGAAGTGCATAAGGAGGAAAATGTTTCCATGTTGTGGCCAAATGCCCTTGACGGTGGTCTAACATATCAAAGACGCACGTTTAATCTAAAAGGAAATAATATAATTGGCAAAAGACAAAATTTTAAGTTTAATACAGAAACTGGAAAATTGCAAGTACCAACGAAATCGAGCACTGACAGCTCTGTGCGAAATATCTTGAAATTAAACACACCAACAAAGTCCGTCCAAAAGCAGTTATTTAGTGATACTGTGCAAATGAAAAGTACTATTTTTGAACTTCGGACATGTGAGAAGAAACGATGATTTATGGAGACACAGGTTCAGAAGATAGTGGTCCAGTACTTCTAACTACATACAATATCTCTTTATCTGATGATGAACATGATGAATGCAATATCTCTTTATCTGATGATTGGAGTTTTTCCAGATAAACTTAAGGAAGCATGTGTTCTTCCTATACCCTTGACAGGTAACATAGATGATGCAAATAATCACAGACCTATTTCAATACTTCCAACAATATCAAAACTATTTGAGAGATTCATTGCTAATCAAATTCATATCTCCTTCAAGAAGACAAAACTAATATATGGACACCAATCAGGTTTTCGAAAAAAACATTCGTGTCAAACGGCAATTATATACATTGTTGATAAATGGCTTAAGGAAATAGCTTCAGGAAATCTTGAAGGCACACTTTTCTTAGATCTTTGTAAAGCCTTTGATTTGATTGATCACGAAATCCTTTTGTTAAAATTAAAACTGTATCGTTTTTCAGAAAATCAATTAAATTATTTGAGTCTAATCTTTCAAACAACAGAAGCCAAGTAGTTAAGATCGGCGACTCAATTTCAAATGCTCTTCCTGTTACTTATGTAGTACCTCAGGGTTCAATAATAGGTCCGCTAATCTTTTCGTTATGTGTTAATGACATTCCCTTGTATACTGAACAAACCAATGTAGATATGTATGCAGATGATACAACACTGTATGCATTTGGGAAATCAGCATAGTGTATTCAAACCGAATTGCAAGCAGATTTACAAAAAGGTTAATTAGTGGTGTATGATAAATAATATGGTTATTAATCCCATAATGTCAACTTGTATGATACTTGGTTCAAACAAACATTTAGCAAACTGTGCAGAGTTGTTGCTTAAAATAAATTACACAGCTATTCAAAATGTAAAAGTACAAACGTTACTAGGCATATACGCTGATGAATCATTATCGTGGAAAATTCATATATCTAAAACATGCAATACATTTGTATTAAAATTTAATCTATTGAAAAGGATTTCTTATTACCTAACCTGACATGAGTCGCAGCCATCTCTCATGGAAAAGGTAAACCGATTAGAAGTTGAGCTTCTCACTATCGATCAAACAAGAGAGGAAATTTGTAAATGATGGAAAGAGATATATATAACTTCAGTTTCGGAGTTAAACACAGATCTTTAACAAGCTGCTTCCCAATGGAAATTGCTTGATATCATGTCAGTTAATACAGAAAGAATTAAGGAAATGCGATGTCTCAGAAAGAGAGAAAGAAAATATGTCGTCTATGCACCAAGACACCGTATGGTAGAAACATATACAAAGCACACAGACTTCGTTTGTGCACCAATACAAAATAGAAAACTGTCTATTGTTAACGTTTGCGACTTTTGTGATATTAAAATAGAATGTTGACCTTATTTACATTATCAGCCTGTTATGGAAATAATTATTCGTTGCATTCAGAAAGGAATGGGTAAAAATATAATTTAAACAAAACGGAGAAAACACGGTTTTGTGCAATTATTGCGCACGTTTTCCTTTCGTCTTTGTAATAGATAATACAACACACGCCGATCTGATTGATGTACCTATCATTTATATTTTCAAGAAAGTAGTATTCAAAGTATCTTACATCGAAGTGAAAACAAGAATAGCGTTTCCTATATGCCAAATTGTATTATTGCACATTGCGTACTGTTCGGCTGAGAACCAGTTAATTCATCGGTGTCTTACCCATACGTGTTTTCGGCTCGGCACACTCTTTGCATATACGCTTATAGGGGACTTAAAATGCATAGTTTAGGATATACATATTTCCCGTGTCTACTAACTTTCCGATTACCGCCGTTCGTAGCCATGTCCACGAACGGTCGCAGAACACTCACTGACATACATATATATATCTTGATGTCTACGAACGGCTGTTATTTTTCATTCAAAAGGAACCCAACATGCCCAATGCAATTATATTCATGAAATAATAGATTTAGATCTAAATAGGTGTATTCTAAGTAGGTTTATTAATCGGTGAACCATTTATCTTGTTAAAATTTGACGTCAGGTATTTGATAATATTACGTCACGCATTACGTGGTCCAAATATTAACTTTCATACCCCATCCAACCCCTTCTCCAAGAAGCGAAAACTGGGGTATAAAATAAAGCCTTAAAGTCGGCTTACAAAGTTTGCATATTGTAAAACTGAAATATTTAATAGATAATTTTAAACAGGTTATCGCATTTTTTTTTCATTAAACAATGTTTTTAAAAATGTTATATTGTCGAAATATCTGTTATAAAATCCTGCAAGTATAAGCTTTCCCATTGCTTAATGGAATTAAGGCGGAACTACTAATGTGTTCACGTCTCGAGCGAAGCCTTACCTTAGATGACGTCAGTGATTGTTTTAGTATACCTGCACGACTTTTAACAAATGGACACAAATAGTCTAGACTCTGTATCGAATAATTTAAATTAAATAATTATGAAAGACAAATCATATATCTAATGTACCAGTAGATCTAGTATTTAAAGAAACAAACGCGCTAAATAACGGCAAAATTACAATACAAAACCGTGTATCAAAACTCTAAGCCAGGCATTCAGGTCATTTACTAATGCATGTACATGTGCCGATTAAACGTGTACGTTTATTCGTGGATTTTTGAAATACCCATGATAGATTATGCGTAAAATGTAAAATGATAAAAAATATCCGTTGGTATTTTTAAATTCGAAGCTACGTTTTTGGGGTTTGGCCTGGATGGTTATTAAAGCTATTTATACTGATTTTATGTGTGTTTTGGTGGTATTAATACAAATTCATGCAGCTATCGTGAAACATGTATTTCAAACTTATGAATTTAGCGATCGATAAGTTCACTTTGACTTTTAAGTGTACAAACAATCAACTTTTTCAAATGGCATAATTATAACTAAGGGGTGGGGGGAGGGTAACAATAAACGTCGCTGAGTGATGGACAATAGCTGAAACAAAGGAAAGCAATTGTACTATTAGAGAGCATATATTTTTTTCGACAGTGTTACACGTTTACGACGTCAATTTGTTTTTCAGTCTCAGCGAAGTTGAAAAGGGAAAAGGGTGTAAACATTGGCATCAAATGAAATATTTAAATTCTGCAGGCAGCAATACAAATTTTATTAAAATCAACCTACAACAAACGGAGATATTTTAGCATATGTTGGCCGTTTGAAATTATTTTGTGTCACGCGTTAAAATGTTAAAATCGTAGGTTCTTAGCTTTATAAATGGACTTTTGAATCCACTTATAACAGGAACTGCATAATAATCAAATGCATCAGAAGGCATTAGAATCGCTCTTTAAAATGATACAGAACATATTTAAACATTTGAACATTTTAAGAAAATTTAACCGAGGGATGAGTCTTATAATTACTTGATATTGTGACCAAATCGAGGGGCGTACCCATTTTGTTTAAGGTAAAATAATGAGCAACCCCAGTTTTCAGCGTAAAGGCAGCTCTTCGCCATTGGCCTGCCACAATAATCGCGCGTTCAAGAGAACATGAAATACCTTTGAAGTAAAGTGTACAACATCCAATTAACGACTCAGTAACAAAGTTAAAAATCGACGTATGGTGTTCATTGTGGTAACACTACGGCCTCGCCATTGTACTTAACCTAATAACAGTTTATAAATGTAACACACATTAGACATGTTAGAGTTAACGTACAATCCTGTTAATCCCTCTTATAACTGATCATGCAATGGGAGTTTCCTACTACTGTCAGCTAGCTGTTCGTTAATCATCTGAATACAGGTTATTGTTTACCTGATCTAAACTTAGTTTCTCTGGAATTTTCTGGTTGATGTAATTAAAGGCAGAATATGTTTTATGATTGCTGATGAGCTATCGGTATATCTTAATTCGGTATTCGCTCATGCGATATAAAAGACAGTCGGTGTTCAACTAAGTTTGAGAAGTCTAAATTTGGCATAAGGAGAGAACGTATTCGCCTGCACCGACGGGAAAGAAGAGAAGAATCGACAGACGCGTCGTTGAAGTTCATCAATCGAACTACACATACAATCAATAGATAAAATGTAGTGCGTGGACTTGTATCCGATGTATTCATGTATTTTATTTATAAAGAAGATACTGTATAATTCATTTATTGGTAATTGGAAATAACATCAACCGATATCAAGATAGGAAGTCTAATAAATATCAATGACTTACCTTGTACTTGGCAGCAGAAGTATATTGACCTTGGAATGGTAAATACATACGACGTACGAAATGTTAAAGGGGAACTGCGTTTATTGGAATTATTTAGGCAGTGAACAATTTCGAAAAACGAGGTATTCTGAGTGACGTAAAATTCAATAATTCTCGGATTATCACGGAATCGAACATTGTATGTTGGATTGAGCCTAACCAGATTATCGATATCGACGGAGAAAAGACTGATTTAGCTGTGTTAATATGTGAAAATATATAGTGAATAAATCATTGAGTGTTATATCTACTGATTTAGACAGACGTTTTGTAGTAACGGAAATATATATGAACGCTATGCAGAAATCACAGTGATGAACATTAGCAAACACATTATGATTTGTTGTAGTGAAAGACTCAGTTAGAAATCTTTGGATTAATCAAAATAGTTCATCTAAGTGGGAAAGGAAATGTTACACTACGGCCTCGTACTTAACCAGGCCCTTATACTTAACTTGTACTTCGCCATTGTACTTAACCTAATAACAGTTTATAATTGTAACACACATTAGAGTTAACGTACAATCCTGTTAATCCCTCTTATAACTGATCATGCAATGGGAGTTTCCTAATACTATCAGTCAGTTGTTGGTTAATAATCTGAACATCTGTTATTGTTACCTGCTCTAAACTTAGTTTCTCTTGAATTTTTTGGAATATTTTAATTCTGGGAGTGAAGTGGTATTGCCATATTAGGGGAGACCATTCCCCGAAAGGTCTTGTGGGTAATGTATGCATACAATGATGTAATCACCGTGGCGTTAACCTGTAGCTACAGGTCCATATGTGGGGCATGACTAACTGCAGAAATGTAGTCTGGGTAATCTTCTAGTATAATACGGAGCGCACGGAAAGTCTAGCAGAGTCGGTGGTTCAGGAGTTGACAGTCAGTTTCAATAGTTAGTCGGTCTTGTATCCGCAAGATGGATCCCCACAGTCTAAGACAGGGTGTGGGATAAGTTAAAATATACTATGCAGGCTAGTATTGTAGGGCAGTTTTTCAGTGTTACATAATAATTTGAGGAATTGGACATTTGAACGTTTCTAAATACTATTATACTTTGCGAACCTAAGACATTAGGACTATTTAAGAAGTTAACACAGGAAGTACTGAAAACCACTATACCAAACGGATATGTATAGATATAACACTTAAAAGTTCACAGCGTATTATGAATTTGTAATTGTTCGGACTGTTTTAAATGTACCAATAAATTATGGAAATCACAACGCGAAGTCCGGACCTTGCTACTAAATGTACCAAGCATGTCATATGACCCCATAGTGCTACATTATGACGTCAAGATACGTCTTTTTTCTTGACGTCATTAATGTCATATTGCAGTGTCATAGTATTATAGATTTCCAAGTTCAAAATATAGAGTATATATAAAATTATGTTAATAAGCTCAGTTTTGTGGGACATGTGCTCTTCAATAACGACAGGATGTCGACGTTGCTACGATAAAATGCTTATCTTTTGTATTGAAGATTATCCTACGGAAAACTTACAATTTTTTTATCGTAGGCGTACGCAAATACTTACGATGACGTTCGAGAAACGCACGTAAGAAATTACTTTTTCGTAAGTGATAATATTGAACGGAAGTTTATGATGTTTTATTATATTTTTTTGGGTTAACTTAGAGCTCTATTCCGTCAACAACGGCCACATTTTACAACATATGTATACCGTTTCTAAAAACACTGACGACGAGGTACCCAGGCTGCCAGCATGCCTATCTCGGGCCGAAAATATGACGACAGCATGCCTATATGGCAAAATATGCCGACGTAGGTCCGACGTCGGGCCGATGTAGAGCCGATTAATTCAATATGTTGTGTTTTTTTTCAATTTTTAATTAAATGAATTTTGTTTATATGGCATGCCAAATTGATTGTTCAATGTATTAATCTTAATGAATATAGCACAAAGAGCACATTTCTTCTTATGTCGGTTATAATGTCTCTAAAATTATCACTGATGTCATCTAAGTTAAGGCTTCACGTGAGACGTTAGCCTCGGTCATCCGGCCCGCTTCTGATTTCTTCGTTACGCTATGATACACGCATCCATAACTAGGGCCTGGTGGAAAATAGGGCGTTTGAAATCGCCCTAACGTTTTCGGCAATTTTGGCGAGATTTTTAGAGATTCAGCAAGACTTTCAAAAAACATATATTTTAACTGATATAAACTTACAACATCAAATGTTGACGTAGACTGCTAAAAAGCGTTTAAATATAAACGACTGTAGAAGTCCGCAATTATGTTTACTTGCTTGTTTTTATAGGCGTAGCCATATTTACAGTTGTGGCCCACTCATATGAGCTATACTTGTATGTATGTATGCGTCTATATGTTAATTGTACCTCCAGACGAGTGTGTTATGATGTAGAGATACAGTTCATCAACGTGTGTTGCAGCTATCCTTTTTAGGGAGTGAATGCAAACGCTTGATTTCTGTGTATCTCGTCATAGCTAGGTGCCCTGCCGTAGTTCGTCAGAAGGTTGTCTGTCCTTGGTAGTTCACAAAAATTTCTCCCTATATATAATTCTGCTTTGTGAACGTGAATCTCTTACGAGATCCCAATTTCGAAAGTTGCCGTAGTGAGTTCAAATTATCTCCCTTTATTATATTTACTGAATTCACAGTATCCCCAAGATCCGCCACCTTTCACTGTCACTGTCTCAATATAGCTGTGTGTGGTTGAATGTTTAAATGTGGCCCACTCATATGAGCTATAATTGTATGTATGTATGCGTCTATATGTTAATTGTGCCTACAGACGAGTGTGTTATGATGTAGAGATACAGTTCATCAACGTGTGTTGCAGCTATCCTTTTTAGGGAGTGAATGCATACGCTTGATTTCTGTGTATTTCGTCATAGCTATTCACCCTGCCGTAGTTCGTCCGAAGGTTGTCTGTCCTTGGTAGCTCACAAACATTTCTCCCTATATATAATTATGCTTTGTGAACGCGAATCTCTTACGAGATCCCATTTTCGAAAGTTGCCGTAGTGAGTTCATATTATCTCCCTTTATTCTGAGTATTCTGAGACCGTTCGTGGACATGGATACGAACGGCTGTAATCATAGGAAAATATTAGTAGACACGGTAACAATGTATATCGTAAACTATGCATTTTAGGTAAGAAAGACGATTTACGCATTAACAAATGTATATTTAAAGGTTAAAAATGCAATATATGTACCTTGAACAAATGACAGCAAGCCAAATATCCATATTTTACGAACTGTCCACCAAGGGATGCTTTTTTCACAATGGCACGAACGGCTAGATCCAGTAGTATATATATATATTAGTATATATATATATATATATATACATATTCCCGTTTTCAGCGATATGTAACATTTGTAACCCCTCCCCCACCCTCTCTCCCCCCACCCCACCCACCCACAAACACACAAAAACAGAGGCTTTACCAAATCTTTTTCTGTATCTAAGGATATCTTTAAATGAATGAAAATTCTTTTTGGGATGTGGACGTGTCAATTAAATGTTTATAATTATTCCATAAATCGGCGATTTGTATGATATCTTTCCCACAAAAAAATCAGACTCTTTCCATTTTGTTCATTTCGAAGATTCCTTTTATTTACATAAATATAATAGACAACATTCAGAAGTTTGAGCTTCCTAATATTACAGTGATAATAATATACTCTTCAAAATAAATTTAATTTCTTTCTGTATCTAAGGAATGAAAATCCTACAAAAACTTTGTTGTTTGTTTTGTTTTTCGAATTTGTATTTATTTATTTCTTTGTCCAAACAAAATGAGTGAAGCTACCGTTTCAGAAAAAACTATCATGGATATATCTAAAATGTGGTATAATTAAAATTTGCCTGTTGAGTTGGTACCGAAATACCGAAAAGCTGAATAGTCATATGGACTAATACTTAAAGCTGTAAATATGAAAGTTATTTAAGAACTCTTCCGTGACAAGGACTGTCACAACCCGACTTCTACACATTTCGTAAGATCTTTGTTCATAATCACTTTCATAACTTTTTGTTATTAAACTTGTTAAAAAGTTTGTCAAAAGAGGTTATGACCCTATCATTTTGCAACGCTCTGCATGTTTAGGGACTTAGCAATGTACAGTTTGCCTTTGATTATGAGCTTGATCTAAGACATATTGTGGACACTATGATGACGTCTACCTAAATCCTGAAAGAACGGTTACGTTTGATATTTGTCTTCATTCTTGTCTTGTCATGCCCTTATTGTTTTATTGTCTTGTTGCTCTTGCTTCTGCCAGGTCACTGAATACTTGTTTTATTGGCTTTCTATGCTTTCGTTGTTTTATATACATATATACACTTTGATCGTTGTTTTAATCTTACACTGCCTATTAATGCTACCCATTTTGTTAGAGGGTATATCCTGGTGTTTATTTACAGTACCCCGTTATACTGGGTTGTCAGTGAGGTTTCGCGCACCTTATGATCTGATTTAAACCCCTACCAGGTTTGTTTTTTAGTCACAGACGGTTCCAAGGCGGTACCTATATTGTCAACGCTTTTGTGTTTGTGGTGTCGCATACTTTGCTTCTATTTTCCTTGAGATCGTTGTTTGTTTTGTATGTGTGCCTCGGTTGGCTGTGTTCTGTGAATGCTACATTTCGTGTTGGGCGTATACATTATCTTTCTGATGACGTCACAATTAAGGTGCACGTAATGTTAATATTTACTCTTAAGCCATGGATATTACCCATATTAATCAGTATGTTCGTCTTATCGACCTGACATGGTGAACGCATATATTCGTCGCCGTGGCTGTGTTTCTCTGAAATATAGGTCACGTCCCGTTTAGGGTAAAACGTTCTTAATATCAGCTTGCATTGCTTGGATATTGAAAAAAAACATGCGTGTTCCTTTTATCTCCGAATATAGGTCACGTCCATTATTCGGGAAAATTTCTGATCTCGGCCTCTAATATTGAGATATTGATCAAACGGCATCAGTGTCTTCCTACTAACAGCCATGAATGATATGACAACACGTTATTCGCCCAATCTCATTAAAACCGTATCCAAATTACGCTTGATACGCTACGCTATAGGATCTGACAACACTGCCTTGGAGGTCACGTCATATCAACCTTTCATCTAATCAGTATTCATGAGAAGATCAACTAAATTCAACCAATGAAATCGTGCATTTCATATGCACTTCAGATAAAGTTCTAGTGAACTGAACAAACTAAAACCCACAGAAAACACATAGATTTATATCCTAATAAAGATAAAGTCTTCGTGTGTTATTGCTGTGGATTGCACGATAAATTCAAACTGAACAAACGAAAATCCACATATCCGAATAAAGATAAAGTCTTCGTGTGTTATTGCTGTGGATTGCACGATAAATTCAAAGAAATGGCAAGTTTTACACCAAGAATACGTTTTAAATGGGGGTTCCGGGTGTCTGACCATAGTAGCGGTTTCACACTGTCTCGTGGTAGTGACATGCCCAGTTAGTACACTAGCCACGGGTTTTTTTCTTATCCCCAGCGTTTTTTTCTGTTTGCTACTGTTTCGTTGCATATTATATTTTTGGTCGTAAACTGTGTATTGACCAGTCTGCCCAATTGCTGTATATAATTAACCAGTTGCTATATAAAATATATATAGTATACAGTAGTGTGTTTATATATACGTTAATTTGTATAAACGTATGTTGTGTAATATTTGATAATATTATGAGATAATACACACGCCTACTGTAGTGCTGTTTCTTTTAAAAATAAAAAAACAAGCAAAATACTAGAGATATTTAGGAGACGTGTGTATTATGAATCTTGTATGATTTCACTCGGGAAGACAATATCCCGAAGAAAATCATGGGCGCTGTCTCATGTGTTTTGAAAATATATATTCCACCGAAGTGATTACGAGATTAGATGTTCTAAATAGTAAGTGATAGTACATAGTTGTGTACTCAGTTAATAGCGAGTCGAATATTGACCCGCGAGAGTAATTTTAATGTGAGTTCAATCCCACGAATCGGTAGATCTACATATTTTGTACCGCAATTAAATTTTGTCAAACAATCTTGTTTTTTTTCCTTCAGTAAAATGGTGTGTTATGTTTGTCAACGCAATTATTTATAATCTAAACGTTACGGACAGTGTCTATTTCAATACCGAGTGTAGACTGCTCCACAGCATTTTACTGAAACGCGCCATGCGCAGTGAAGCAGTCTATACCGAGCAATTTTGTAGGCCGAAATCTGATTGCCTAATCGTAAAGTCAATCTAACGTGACCTACAATGCAGTGTTGTCAGATCCTTAATAGCGTAGAGTAGCGTAGCGTCATAATGGGTCTGATTTTAATGAGATTGTTATTCGCTGTAACCTACTTCATCAACATTATAGGTCACATCCAAGTTTTCTGAATCTCAATTTCTAATGGTGAGCCATTGACCAAACTGCATTAATGTAAAATACATGGATTAAAAGATAACCAGTAGGCAGTATTGCCTTTCCAAGTCGGTACTCTGTCTTCACCACTATTTATGGTGTGTATTTTACAGACTACTGAATTTGTTCGTTGTATTCAGTGCGTACCTATGGTGCATTGCGTTTGGGTGATGCGGTTTCTCTATAAACATTACTGTCTCCAAACTATTGGTCACTTGTAGTTAATCTTATGACTGCTTTAGGTCATAGACCACTATTGCATTTTCCATAGACTTACTGTTTAAAATTTTCCCTTCTGACATGTAAACAAAAAACCTAGCCTATGTTTTGCTTACCCTGCTGCAAAGATGCATCTTATACATGTAAAAAGGAACTTCTTTTTAGGTGACGACCTATTTTTAATGCCACTTGGAGGAAATCCCCAAACAAATTGATGAACATCACAAACTTTCCTTTTTACCATGCCGTATCATAGAACAAAATCATATAGATGAAACCTATATTAAATAATAATCAGAAATAAGTAACAAATTCAAGGAAACATAATTGAATTTCCCACCTAATCTCTTATCCAATTAAAACGAGGCTTATGTATGCATTATACATGTGGCTTTCCATATACTTTTTCAATAGGGTATGTAACCTAATCATTCTACCATTCTATTCAGTGAGTGTTACCTAAACTGTAGGTCACGTCTTGTTAAATGTTTAAAACTGCCTTTATCTCTTTGATTTACCAACATCTGCTACCGTCTCCTTAATCTAGTAGAAAAACAATGAGGATATGAGACCTCAGTTGTATATCGCCTTCAAAGTCCTCAATAACTTCCCTATTCACTACTATCAACACACCTAATTTTAGCATCGTCTGTTTTATTTGCATATCTTTTCGGCATATTTGAATGAAATTTCTCTCATTTCTAGTCAGGTGTTTTCCTCATATGTGATAAGTCATTCCACCACCCATGTAAACGTGGATAACCTTTTCCGGTATGCAAGAAAACTTATTATTTACTATTTAATTTTAACTTATTTAATTTTACATCGATTTTAACGAAAGCTCTCTGAATTTATTTGAATCAATGTCTTCCTGTAGAGCCACTACTAAATGCCGATAACGTGTCTTGCTCAGGGACGCAAGACATATGGCCATTGTGAGGATCGAATCCGCGACCCTTCGATCCTGGATCTAACGATCAACCACTAGAGCACAGCACTCGCATATATATACTATTTTAATTGTAAAAAACAAGCGATTTAAATAAATAAATTGTTGTTTTACTATGTGTTTGATTGCCAATAATATTCAATTTTATATCCTGTGTATTATTTTCATACGTCTACCCATTCCTTCATAGAGTATTTCCTATATCCTGCTGACAAAGTGTTGCTTTGAATGCTGTTAAAATATGATCAGCTGCAAAAGAAAGTAGCCACTTTGAACGTTTTACTATACACCCTATCCTCTTTATCAAGCGACAGTCCCTTAATGATTCAACCGATTGAAAAACAAAGGAAAACATGATATTGGCAATGGAATGATAAAAAATCTTTGGTACCAAACATGGCATATTCATTTTGGAATTTGTCAATTAATTCTCAAAAATATATTATACAATTAAATGTAAACAAAACTCAGTGGCTACTTTCTTTTGCAGCTGAGTATATATATTTTCTCTGTCCTAGTTCATTATAGAACCACTATGGGGCTGGCGTGGCCCAGTCGATAGCAGGATGGACTTGAAATCAGGA
Source organism: Cyrtodaria siliqua (assembly GCA_037043455.1). NCBI lineage: Eukaryota > Metazoa > Mollusca > Bivalvia > Adapedonta > Hiatellidae > Cyrtodaria > Cyrtodaria siliqua. Next base: position 167,255 of record JAWPHD010003267.1, on the reverse strand, counting down.
GGACCCGGGTTCAACCCTCATCGGATGGTGAGGTAAACAGAGCTGTCCCGTGTATGGGAGTATATCCTCCGAGCACGTTACAGAACCATAGGACATACTTGTTGGTAAGCGTAGGGAAGGCTCTAATGTGTTTATGGACGTCAACAACAATCTGTTCAAATAGTTCTATCGACCGAGGTATTTCACTCCTTAATTCGTGAACACTTTGTAAATAGAAGGTTCTGGTTACATTTTAACTTATCAATATGAGAAATTAGATTAATTTGATTTCTGACAAATACAAGTTGTTACACACTTCAATATGTCTTAGTCTGAGCACTTCCACTTTTTGTTCGTGCATTTCCACTTCGCTGGTATCTGATGTCGTTTTAACACCGGCGTTGTTACCTGAATCCATTTCTGAAATAATACATTGTATACTATCATGCAGGCACGTGAGGTTTGATACTGTCAATTTTAGTGGATATTTAGAAAACAAAATATGTCAGAGACGACATACTTCATCTAGTTTGTTATGTAAAACAGTGGACCAGATTTGAGATGTAATGTGTTACGGACGTTTCTTGTTATATTGAATGTAAACCACCACACTTAAAATATCCTAGTTTGCCCAAACCCGACCTTAGCTTTTTCATACGAATAGGTATGTACGTCAGGTCCTTTGGTAAATGCTGGTAAATATGCTTTTAGTATACCGGGTGCTTAATACAATGTTGAAAATCTTAGTTTTGTAATTGCGTATGCAATAAACATGTATATTCACAATAAATACCAAACGTACACCCTGAGCTACTATAGGTATCACCTAAGTATTGTGCCATAAAAAGTAGTAGTGTAATATTCGATAATACATATTTTACACATTTTGAACAATTGCTCACATATATGTTTTACATAGTTTGAATAATCGTTCACATATGTGTTCACATTTACATATGTGTTTTACATAGTTTAAATAATTGCTCATATATATGTTTTACATATTTTGAATAATTCCTCACATATCTGTTTATTGTTGTTGCAAGTGGTGTGAACACAGTCTAAAATTTGACGGTACTGTCATTAGACGATACTATCACTAGACGATACTGTCACTAGACGATACTGTCACCAAAATATAACATTTATCATGAAATTAAAAAAACAACAAAAAAAAAACAACAACAACAAACAAACAAAAATGGTCAACGTATTAGGTTTTGTATTTTGTGTGTGGGCAAATAACTGTGTTTCACAAAAAAAAGATTTTTACCTTGAAAACTTTCTCTTCAGAATGGCCAAGTACACGTTTTTTTATATACAACCAACATAGTGAAACTATACTGTACAACGAGACCTACAGCTGTCAGAATGATTGGTCTAAACCCTGGTTATCAGATATACAAACCGGAATATTCGACTCACTTGTTTAAGGGTACCAGGTACTTTGATCATCTGCACGATGAATACCAGAGGTACACACAACATCGAGGCTAGAGCCATACAGATACCGAACACTTGGGCACCAGGTGGATATTGATAGGTTGTGTTGTACGTCAGAGGTGTGAAGGAGATCAACATGAACAGAAAGAGTCCCTGAAATGATATTTCTTAAAATATATTATGCCTTTATTTGATTTTTCCGCTGGATCTCTTTTATCAACGGTGGTTTATATCTTACAAGGCGTTCACAACGGAAGCGATAGTTAATTGGCAATATTTAAAAACAGTATGTTTGTTTGTATGGTGTTCTACGTCATTTTCAACACATGTAGTGTTATATATGACGGTCGATTTTTTGTTGTGAAGGCAGACCACCCACTTTTCATGGGTTGAACCAGTACTGTACACCTCCCGCCATCCGTAAGAATCGACATTTCCTCTCTTACAAGTCGAGCTCCCGGTCGGATTCGAACCCGCAGCGGTGACAGGAGAAGGTTTACAACACAACGCAACTTCGTTAACCATTCGGCCACGGAGACGATGTATGTATGTTGATCAAACCATACACTGTTGTTTACAAACACTATAAAAATCATAATGTATTGGGTATTATTCTTAAATTGCTCCAAAAACAAGCAACACCATCAACTTTGTCTACAGTAAGCGCACTGGACAATAATACATGTTAGTATTGTGAATTTACGTAATTAACATGATTAAGGGTGATCCCATTAAATGATACATGGGACCCCAGGAAGGCACGTTTGAAATTGAACACCCACCTATAGATACAAAATTGAGTGTAAAGAACCAAATTTGCAGAAAATAGAGTTCACCCATAGATGTTTATTAAATTGCCTTCCAGGGGTTCCGAGTAATTTTTAATAGAATACCCATTAATCAAAGTCAACTGCTTCCTTCCTTGCACGATTAACGTTACTAATTTAACTATTTTTTTCTAAGACAAATACATCGATGGTCAGTTGAAGTTGTGCGCCCGAGGCAATATAATATACTAGAAAATTAACTCACCAAACTGATAGCGGGTGTTATGTACCTCCAACAAAGTACAAACCAGTACGAGATTCTCTTGCCAATCATCATTTCTATGGCATCAATAAACCGGATTGACCCTGTAAGTAACAGAAGCTCACTGAAGTTATGCGAAATGCATATTCCTTATGCTACATTTTACAATAGAATGTGTTAAGTCGGTTACAACCACAAAATGCCATAGATACATACACTTTAATGACAAACCAAGACCTTTAAGTATGGAACTCCTTGTCAGCCATAGTCGCTCCTCAAGGCTTCAGAATTCAATCCTTTCTTAAATTGTTATGGTGAAACGTGACACCAGTTTTTTTAGATGTAGATGTAGATCTATGTAAACACAGCTTTCCATTATGAAATTTACTGGAATTTCAAAAGACAAAGTACCCATCCTTGGGTAAACATGGTAAAAGCAGCGAGTAAGTTTATAACGGAGACAATTGCACTGCAAACGTTATTGAAAATGATTCTTCATTAATGCAAGTCACTTGTATAGGAATTAACTACTTTAAAGTGATAATGTTGTTTACAGTTACAGTAAAATATCCTTACCAAATACCCACGCGAGCACAAATGCTTCAAAGAAGCACACCCAGAGTAAAACTAAGCCACTGGCACAGTAATAGTCGAAGAGCTGGAACACGTACATCCCACCCTTAAATATGAAAGTTAAAAACATCTTATAATTACGTAAAACGTATAAGCAGGACGTGTTTGTTACTATTCAGTGTTTGATGTATACCTCACACCAGACCATGCTCACCTTTTAATATTAATGACGACAAGTACATCAAATTGTATTTGTACTAAACTAGAAAGGGGAAATTGCACATCCCACCCTTAAATATGAGAGTTAAAACATCTTATATTATATATACTTGGAATATCGTGCCAGGTCATATAGTACTAACGCTTGACGAGCAGATTTAACAAGCACCGGGAATCCATACAATATTATATTTAACCCCGACTATTAGATACCGTTATATGTTGTAAACATTGTATGTTCATTTTGCTAAAGAACTGGCTGCCTTTTTAATTAAATTCTATATTCTTCCATAAGCCACTTGAATATTACCACAAATGAACTCTCATTATCTCACACAGTGTGTGGTATTTTTCTGTATTGCATATTTTTAAATGCACGAACAATCAGCCAAATCAGAATAAAATCAAATCATAATCACTACCTGTGTAACCATGGTGAGCCCGAGAAGGTACGATATGGCACAGTACACACCTGTAACCAGCATACGGTTTTTCATGATGTACATATGTTTTGGAAACATGTCAAACAATGGTGTTAAAAATCCTTCCACGGCTACGAACTGAAAAGGAAATGAAACAGAAGGTTATTATACATGAACCGGTTTTAGAAAAATGTCCACGAAGACAAACTGACATCGTGGGGGTTAACGTCACTTTTAACTATATTTTAATCAATTCGCGACTGTGTCTACTAGTTGCAGTGAATTCAATGCTAAATGTATAGTGCTGCCACACTGGAGTACCACTTAATAGATCTATACATTACATGATACCCCACCCAGTCACATTATACTGACACAAGGCAGAGTTTAGAGTAAAACGGTAAGCTTGTGGTAATTAGTAATTAAATTGAATTGAACTGTAGGTTTTAGTCGCACCAACAGCTAAGATCATATGGCGACTATTCCAGCTTACATTGGTGGAGAAATACTCCAGGTGCCCTTTCGGGCAATGTTCGTACACGGGCGGGCACCTTGCTACGTAAATCAAAATAAATAAGCTGATTATAATAAGTAAACACAGTATTATAGGTTATTGCATTTGTATGGCTAAATATTACTTGGAACGAGTTGTTTTGGCAAAGGACGACGAGCTTGCGAGTCGTCCTGCGCCAAAACAACGAGTTCCAAGTAATATTTAGCCATACAAATTCAATAACCTTTTTATTGTATACTTTCATATTGTTTTTGATCAATGTTAATTGTATGACTATTACTTTTCATTGTATTTGTGTTATTTTTTATAGCTTTTGATGGAATTCCTATCTTGCCATTCAGTTTCATTTTTTGTGGATGATTATTTTGCGCGAAAACGACGTCGACGTCGGATGACGTCATTAAAAACATCAAGGGATTTTCTGAAGTTTGTTTACCATTCGATAACGTTAAAAACAGTGGGTGATTGACCGTTTGAATTATTTTATCAATTTTTGCCATAAAAGGTTGTAAAAAAACTCGTATTTTTTTGTTGACACTATAGGAAGGATTGCGTTATTTTTATTTGAAAGTAGTTCCTTATTTCTATTTCGCGGCTCTTAGCAAGCGGCTCAATGCAAACTAAACGGGACAATATGAAAGTATACAATAATACTAATTGCTTTGGGGGACTATACAATATACACGTACCTGACTGTCGATGCCTACTAGTAAGATCATGAGAAAGAAGAGCACTGCCCATAGTTGGGGTATCGGCATCTGCGTGATGGCTTTAGGGTAGGCTATAAACACCAAACCAGGACCTAGACATCAATAGCCACGTGAATCATTAGTTAAAAACTGATTTATCTTTTAGTAGTCTACCAGAACATACATCACAGTGGTTCAGACACACCATAATGCTTCTGATATAATTTCATTTAAGCATTAAGTATCACAAGCTTCAATTTATAATACCAGTATCATTATTTAGAAAAGGGTGTTAATTAACTTTTATAGAAAACTGCAAAATATATTAGCTCCGCTAATTGTTATCATTGCATGGTCCCGCTTTAATTACATTAATTGATTATATTAGCAGGATTTTATGACTGATATTTCGACAATAAAACACGTTTAAAAACGTTTTTACTGAGAGAAAAAAATGCGATAACCTGTTTAAGCGATAACCTGTTTAAATTACCTATTACACGTTTTAATTTTGCAATATGTAAGCCTTTAAGCCGAAATTAAGGCTTTATTTCATACCCAAGCCAACCCTGTTTTCGCTTCTTGGAGAAGGGATTGGATGGGGTATGAAAGTATGAAAATACTCGGACCACGTAAAGCATTTTAAATTTCTTAGTAATAATATAATATACAGCTTGAGCCTTAGATGATAAACACAAACGCAAAACCAGAGACCTGACGTACGCCCGTCAGTCGAATAGATGAACAAATATGAAAATGATTTTACATTCAAAATCTAGCGCAACTGGTGTACGTCCGTCCGTCCGTAAAAAGCATGAAAAACAGTTTTACACTCAAAACCTTGTTCATCATGAAATATATTAAATACATTCGTGCCTCATAAAAATAGAACAAAGGAGCGTAATTGCCGTGACACTGGTTTATGATGTCTTAAATCTTAAATTAAAATAGTCTCTTTATAAGTTATATGTGGGCCTCTTTTGTTTTATTCCATATGCTATATTGATTATTTTCCATATGCCCCATAGACAAAATATTACTTTCCATATGCCATATGTGTTTTTTAATTTACCTATTTTGTCCTTATAGAGATTTAGTTTTTCCATGAAGACATTTTTTTCCATATGCCATATGAGGGAAAATAAAATTTCCTTATGTCATAACGGAACGCCCACCCAACACACCCCCATCCCTCCATACCCCACTACTCCCCCTAAATGGGTTCATATTTGCTGACGGCGTTTAAATATTATATTAGTCCACGACTAACCGATTCTCTTTACATTTACCAGATCAATGAAGGAGCTGTTATTTGTTTTTGTAGTTCAACATATTTATAATTGCTTTATCTGCATATATATACGCAAATTACTAACACAATAATAAGATCATCTAGATTTGCCCACACAAATATTGATCGTGGTGGCCCCAATGAATATCACCTTGTACGCAGAATGTGGAAATCACGGGTTCCTGCCTTACTTCAGTGTATCACCGGTCACGTGACTATCGTCGCACTGACCGGTATGCTCTGGCACATTTTCGTTAGTGGTAGGGGACTATTTTACTTTACTAGATACATGTTTAAGACTCTAAATAGCGAATAAATGTAACTTTTACTGTTCTAAATAATGAAGCAATGTATAGTAGATAACTAAAGACAAATATATTTTTGTTTAAACAAGAACAAAATGAAGGCATCTCCTATTCGTACTCGATGATCACACCCAAAAGGCGGAGCTAAGCTCTTGAGTTGTCACAGTTATCCAAACTGGAGTGTACGATCTAAGGAACCATAACCATGTTTCATCACGGGAAGATCTGTATTTAGACATATTCCCAGTTTCACCTTTGGAAGGTCTGTATTAAGAGATGACGTATATATAAGTAATCAGTCGCTTGTAAACTAGTCCATATTCGTTTATGGATAGCTACTATTCTTTCATTCATTTCTTTATTTCATTCTCTCAACGTTTAATCCTTGACTCCGAGTATGTGTTACCCACCAATATATCAACATTCAAACAAACAAACACCTCTACATTATTTGATGCAAATTAGAAAATACAATGAAGCACGCTTTACCGGACTCCGCTACTTTGGCTATGGTTACATTCTGTTCCTTTGCCATGAATCCCAGAACAGAAAATACAGCAAACCCTCCATACAAGCTCGTAAAGCTGTTAACACTGGCTATTATGAAACAATCCCTGCAGAGGAAACAGAAAATGCGGTCAATTTTTCTAGAACGAAAGGAGGTTAAATTTAACTAAAATAATATAAGAGAAACTTTTCAAACTGTGATGGTCTTTTGAAATCCAACAAAAACAACGTATTATTTTACTCACAGATTCACACTATGTTATAGATGCATTGTCACGTTAGCAAAAGCGAGATCAATGACAAAAGTCGAATACGCAGCTTGATAAGATGGAGTCCCTGACGAACAGGGCCAATCGCGGATCTTTACTGGATCAAAGTGAACGGCGGTGTTAACATTTAACAGAAAGTTACCTTTCATTTAGAATCAATTACACATTACGTGTTATGATCTTGTGAAAATCCCGTGTATGGGTTTATTTTCATATACTCAGTGTGTAAACAAACGTTTAATAACTTGCTTAAGACGAAAACTGTGGTATGCTTAATCTTATATTGTAATGGTTTTATTTAATTTGATGTTTGTGAAGTTCCCAGTTAGTTTAATATTTATACTATCGTAAGTTGTCGACCAATCCCGTCATTCTTCGGGATCATGCTTCGTATGTATTTCAACAGACTACTACGTTAAACATCTTGGCATTTTGTTAGCTGGAAGCCAACAGCATAGACAATATTGCACTGTTGCTATATAAACAATATGGCTGTTAGCCGCACGTGCGCGTTGCGTTGTATGTTTTTTATTACAATACATACAAGAAAATGTTGATGCAAAGTATCAGTTCATCGGTAGGTATGTTATACATACTATTTTGAATAAATAATCGATACAGTTTGTACAAAGGCGGTTTATATGAATAACTTAACCGTAATTATATATGAAAATACAACAGCGTCATTTTCATAAATTATACGGTATTTCTTGCATATAGCTATACGACTTGTATATCTCCAGCAAGTCTATACAGTATTTTGAATGGAAGCAGTAGATGATTCCTGAACTTGGTGGTGACACGGAGTTTTCCGTCAACATGATTGGTTCTCGAACTCACTGATTGACTCGTTTAATACACAGCGCCCACATAACAGTATATTAATGAAACTTCACGGCGCCCGCAAAACCTTTTCTTGATCAAATTTTACATATAACAAATTATGGATCATATATGGTTTTTTTCTTACATAATTATATGTTTTTATTTATAGGGCGCCTAGCTATGACGAAGGACACATAACTCAAACGTATGCATTCACTTCCTAAAAAAGATAGCTGCAACACATGCTGATAAACTGTATCTTTACATCATAACCCACTTGTCTGGAGGCACAGTTAACATATATACGCATACAAACATACAATTATAGATATTATGAGTGGGATCACATTTAAGGATTCAACCACACACACGCTATATTTTTAGACAGTGACAATGAAAGGTGCCGGATCACTAGGATACTGTGAATTCAGTAAATGTTATATATTAAAGGGAGATAATTGGAACTCACGAAAAACTTTCGAAATTTGGGATCTAAGAGATTAACGTTCACAAAGCAGAATTATATATAGATAGAAGTATTTTCGAACAACCAATATATATATATTTTATATACAAATCTGTATAAAGTCTAATGCCAAAATAACGCATCGTTTACAAGTTTACAAGCTTATTTAAATATCAAGGCCCATATGGGAATAAGAGTTAACAAGCTAACTAGAAATGAACATACAACAAACATCAATAGAAATAAATCACATATAAAAATACAAACTGGTTTGAAAGCACAATAAACTACATAATAGCTATTCTAATTAGAAATAATGAGAGGATTGTATTAAGGAAGATGGTTAATTTAAATTGCAGCATAATTGATTGAACAAAACATGATAATTTTATAAAGTAGTTATATCAGTATCACACATAAGCTTCTGACATTTTAAAACATTTGGGATCTAAGTGTTTCCTCTTTGAGTTTTGAAAAAGGTACAGCTGAAAAGATGATGAAATTCGTCACATTTGTATCACCCTTTCAACTGTTGTGATAAGCACCAAGGAATATTCAGTACGTAGATTTCTAATTTAAATTCTGTCTTATACAATCTGTAATGAAAGCATGTAAATGCAGTGAAATAAAGCGCCGTGTTTTTTTCCGGATTAATCATTATGTTTACACACGAAATGTAAGGCACACAAACAACGTTCACCTAAAGATTACATGCATGCACATACTGTTTAAGGAAACATTTATTTTAATATAATGTCAATACCTATCAGGATATTGTTAAACACAGGCTTCATTTGTACTGTTCCCATTAATTACTAGCACTTATCAAACATAAGCACACATATATCGGCGGCAACCGGCTTCCTGCCGGCAAATAACGAAGGTAAAATCAGGGCTTAAATTCATGTAATTTCAATTTATTTGCCTTCCTTGCAAACATGTTTGTGTGGGTACTCTGATAACGGATTTATGTAAGCCGAGATCGTTCTACAAAATAAGTTCAATTTCTAGATAATTCCAACCTACAGTCTCCAGATACCAAAATATATCCTTAACTAGTACAATAAGTCAACATAAACCAGTATGTTTTTCCGTGATGTCACAGGCAGCTGGCTATGGTGGTTGCAAGGCATACATAGAAGAAAGTAGCGATAAGCTCAGATACGATAAGTCTTAACATAAACAAGTATGTTTTTCCTGGATGTCACAGTCAGCTGTCTATGGTGGTTGCGAGGCATACATAGACGAAAGTAGCGATAATCTGATTACAAACAATACATGTACAAATATATTGCAAATTAAAACGCCAACTATGGTGCTTACTTGTAAAAGTTGTTATGGAATTTGTTGTAGCTGCCCAGGGTAATCATGACACCGATCGCAATGGCGTAAGAAAAGAAAATCTGTGTTCCACCGTCGACCCAAACCTGCAGTGCAAGCAGAGATGTATCCGGCGATGCTTGGCCAATTGATCTTACAATTAAGCAACATATTTATTTCAGACAACAAAGTGAATTAATAACACATCACATCACTGTTCCAAGTCACTCTTTAAACCGATTTTGCAACAAAGCATGTGAAAACATCCAATAATAAGTTTCAAAATTGCTCTTGCATTGAAATGTCGAATGAATGTTAGCTGTAGACGCTCGCTCATTGCATTGAAATGTCGAATGAACGATAGCTGTAGACGCTCGCTCATTGCATTGAAATGTCGAATGAATGTTAGCTGTAGACGCTCGCTCATTGCATTGAAATGTCGAATGAATGTTAGTTGTAGACGCTCGCTCATTGCATTGTAATGTCGAATGAATGTTAGACGCTCGCTCATATCGACGCTTCAACGCAACACGAATGTAACTACATACATGTACACATATAGAAGTACACACTAGTGTTTAGCCGAACCATTCACATATGTTTTAATCGCTGTAAAAGCATCAATCAATTTCCGTATGCAATTGTGAAACATGTTACATCAGGAAGCCTCTTGTTTGTGCATATGTTTAAAGTACATGCATCTTCCTACGAAAACTGTCTCCGTTAATCAGTCCAATTTGATGCATACCGAACCAGTAACGCCTATCATTGAAAGGAAATCTACAGATATGGTTAATAGAAGCTGTATCTTAGAGGCGGCCTAAGTATTAAGTAAAGCACAGTCAAGAATAAGTTGGGAATCCTACGCTAGACTGACTGACTAATAGATATAGAGGAGCATACCTGTGGATCTGCCAGTCGTTCAAGATCAGGTTTGATGAAGAAAAATATTCCATCAGAGGCACCATCCAAGGTGACACCGCGTATCAACAGTATTGTAAGTATAACATACGGAAACAGTGCGGTAAAGTACACAACCTGAAAGGGGTACAACCATGAAAATGTAAAATAATGGAAGAGAAGAAACACAACTCGGTAATTTCCGCTATATACTGTATGTTAATCGAATTGTACATGGGTAGAATAGATTATTACACATTACATGTTTTCCCTTCAAAGTTTTCTAATTCTTATTTATAGAATACGCGTTAAGATGTAAACGCTGAATTCTCTTTACATTAAATACAGTACAGAAACGGCTCAAATATTCAAGCAGAACTGTAACATTTATGAATTAGTGTGCTATTATTAAAACGTCTACAACACCAGAGTCTTGGCCTGTCTCAAACTAACTGCACCCATTTTGTATAGTTAATAGGATTAAAACGAAAGAAAAAAAACGTGTATAGTTCCTTTCATTCACATTGGTTGTTACAATATGTACATGCCCAAAGTTAGTTACCTTCCCGCTCCATCTGACTCCCCGACACACTCCGAGATAGACCAACACCCATGCGATAAACAGAGACACAGCCAGTTCCCACACAATGGAACCAGGGTTATCCACACCGTCAGTTATTTGGAGTACCTTTCTTCTGTAGGAAGTAACGAAATCACTGTCTCAAAATAAACTCTGCGTATAATAATTCTGTTCATACAACAATATGCAGCAGTTATTTATTTGGAGAAGCTCTCTTCTGTAGGTAGTAGCGTATACACTTGAGAACAAAGCTCAAAATAAACTCTGCGTATAATAATTCTGTCCATACAACAATATGCAGCAGTTGTTTATTTGGAGAAGCTCTCTTCTGTAGGTAGTAGCGTAATAACTATGTAGATACATTTGAGAACAAATCTCAATATACACTCTGAGAACAATCAGTTCTTTAGCTCTGAGTATTGTTTAATCACTCTTAGGCTATGTTGTCTGCTTTTTAATTTAGTATGTTGACTGTTGCATCTTTTGACTGTTGCATGTGATACGCAGGCTTCATACCTTTTGTTCCCATCAAAATTCTTTTTTGTTTATTTCGCCCATTTTTTTCTCGGTTAGGGCAAAGCATTTTGTTAGAAACTGGGACCATACACCGCTGGCCACGGAATGGTATGAAAATATTGCATTGAAGGTTCCATGTTCAACGTCATATGCACACAATCTTCGGGATGGCTCAAAATTTCGTACTATTGACATTTTAAATATTGAGTTCTGCTCAACCTGGCGCTAGAGGGCGTGAATGGTAACTAGCATTTTACCACTACCATTCATGAACAGTCTCAATCAAACCGAGACTGCAATATTGTTTAAATATTTATCTTGTTAGGCGATTTCCAAATGTCTTCTTTCATACTCTTTTTGTGTAAATAAAAATGCTAAATGTCATAAAACAACAAAAACAAAATGTGGTTTAAATAGTTGTTAATAATTGTAACTGTACAACTACTCCATTTGCTATATTGTGAGAGATTGGTTCTGCATGACCTTTGAGGCAAAGGTGCATTTCACATGAAAAGTTGTCCGAGAAAATGCATTTTACTATTTTTCCTTTGGAATAAAAACAAAATTAATTTCAATTCCAAAAACAATACATCCAGTCATGAATTGCATTTTCATGCTATGTTCCATGTGGGATTATTTTTTTTAAAGAACTATTATCGATGGCTACGACCCGGAATTAAAACAATACCAGTCCGACACCAATTACGCATGCGCATGCAGGTTATTTCGCTTGTTGGATTCTATGTTGAATGACACTGTGCCTTTATTTCAACATTAAATTAATGCATTGGAGTCTTTCACACTTTTATTATATTTTGTTATCATGTATACTTTGTACTCAATTTTTAACTTGTCGTCTTATTTACCAAATGTGGATGTTATCCATATATTAAAATGTTCACTAAACAAAAAAAATATTGTGTATTAATATTTTAAAAGGAATGTGCACACTTACTCCCAAAATTCAACAACAGCATCAACAGTTGGTGGAATCGCTAGACTGATGTTAGCTGGTGATACAGATGCACTATAGTTCGTTGGTGAAAACACTATACTGGAGTTGCTGGAATTGTCCATCTCATTAAGAAACAGCCGCGAACTTGTGTTATACGTTTTGACAAAACATCTACCAAGAAACATATACGAATATTTTTATTGAATGTGTTAATTATAAATGTCAATGTGTCAAGTCATACATTCTATTCATTGAATACAAAGATAAACAGTAGCATCAGACATCATTCCCAAGACTTTATTTCTTTATTTCCTCCACATTAGGGGATTTATATGTATGTGTACATAACACATTGTAACGAAAGTTAATAACATACCATGTATTTTGTTTTGTTTGTATGGTGTTTTACGGCATTTACAACACATGTCTGGTTCTATATGACGTCAATTTTTTGTGGTGGAGGCAAACCATCCACTTTTCCTGGGTAGAACCAGAACTGTACACCTCCCGCCATCCATAAGAATCGAAAATTCCTCACTTACAAGTCGAGCTCCCTGTGAGATTTGAACCCGCAGCGGCGAGAGGCGAAAAGGTTTACAACGCAAAGTCGTTAACCACACGGCCACGGAGACGGACGCGAATATCGTAAACTAATTACATAAAAATGAGTGCAAACAATGCGCTTCAATTATTAATTTACATAATTATTTACATAATTAGGTTAAACATGGTTAAGAATATCGTAAATTAATTACATCAAAATTAATACAAATAGTGCACTATTGTTCGGGGCGCTTGTTTCAGCCAACTATGTTTCAGAATTAACATGGGCAATTTATTACATGAATTATCACTAAAACGGATGGTAAATGAAAATACATTAGTCTTGAAAATCGGTTGAGAAATAACTATTTTATAGCCAACATGATGTTTTGATTGGACTTTTCTTAGACTAATGTAAATAAATACTAAAAAGGGGATCCCTTGGAATCCATAAACACAAACCAGAGATAAAAGTAGCAGACTGGGTTGTATGGAGTCTGTTTATGCGAGGTAATGTAAGTGCAACACCTCTCAAGCCCCCTAGCACCGGTTTATGCGATATTCTACTTTAAATTCATTTTGCTGGGGTGCCAGTATATTAACAAATCTTAGAAAGACATTTCAAATAACTTCATTTTTAAATAAAGTGTCAATATTTTTCATACATCTTTAAGAGTGTCTTAATTTACGTTTATCAAACACATTAAACAGGTACAAAGATATACATTCAACTTACTTAGGTATTAGTTAAAAAGCCCAAAAGTCAAACATTTCAAATGCAATTATGGTTAGATAATAAAATAAAAAGATAACAAAAACATTTTTCATACAGACATAATGGAACACACATACAGAAAAGGTTCGGGGGATATAACTGAAGTATACAGTGTGAAGTAAGGATAATAACTTCATTTTTAAATAAAGTGTCAATATTTTTCATACAACTTTAAGAGTGTCTTAAATTACGCTTATCAAACACATTAAACAGGTACAAACATCTGTTTCACTGATATACATTCAACTTACTTAGGTATTAGTTAAAAAGCCCAAAAGTCAAACATTTCCAATGCAATTATGGTTAGATAATAAAATAAAAAGATACCAAAAACATTTTTCATACAGGCATAATGGAACACACATACAGAAAAGGTTCGGGGGATATAATTGAAGTATAGAGTGTGAAGTAAGGATAATAACTTTGGCTGAAACAAACGCCCGGAATAATAGGTAATACGTGATTATGGTACTAGTTATTCAAATTGGTTATGTTTTCGTAAATGTATATAGAGAGAAATCATTTATTTATTCACGATTCCAAATGAATCAAACCATTCATGTTTGACTACTGCAGAAGATAAGCACAACACAGATCACGAGGACAAACTGCATAAGTATAATATAAATAATATAAACCTGAACGATGTGATTATGCTAAATCAAAGCATGTAATGTAATGCAACTACATTGCACTCGTTATCACAGTCAGACGACAGCAGAACGGCTGAAAAACGAGTATGATAGTAGAGATCCCAACAAAATATAATGATGCAGTATATATGTTTCTGTCCAAATTTCACTGGACCATGGCAGAACGGCTGAAAAACGAGTATGATAGTAGAGATCCCAACAATGTATATTGATGCAGTATATATGTTTCTGTCCAAATTCCACTGGACCATGGCAGAACGGCTGAAAAACGAGTATGATAGTAGAGATCCCAACAAAGTATATTGATGCAGTATATATGTTTCTGTCCAAATTCCACTGGACCATGGCAGATCGGCTGAAAAACGAGTATGATAGTAGAGATCCCAACAAAGTATATTGATGCAGTATATATGTTTCTGTCCAAATTCCACTGGACCATGGCAGAACGGCTGAAAAACGAGTATGATAGTAGAGATCCCAACAAAGTATATTGATGCAGTATATATGTTTCTGTCCAAATACCACTCGACCATGGCAGAACGGCGGACAATTAGTGATAGATATAAGACGGTCTAAGCCAGTATTAAGATATAATGTACACGTACCTTTCAGTATTCCATTCGTTTCCACAGTGCGACCATGGCAGAATGGTAGAAAATGATTGTGATAGATAGTAGATGGCCCACGCCAGTATTATGATGTAGTAAATATTCAGCAAAAACATTATCACAAACGAAGCTACACCAATACCTATGAAAACACAAAACGTGTTAAAGTAAGTAAATTTCTCTAGAATGCATTATTAAAAAAAAGAAATTATCAACCGCGAATTGTAAAATATTGCATACAATACTTCATCACACATAAAACATAAAGAAATTCATCCATACACAGATAACGATTTAATGAAAATGCAGCAATTATTCTACAATGTTGTAATTAACTTCTTTCTTACCGGATATTAAAATGTGTGACTTCTACCAGTGTGACTTAATTGAATACTATACACCATGTTTTGGAATTCTGAGACAATCACTGTTTGAAGTTGTATATTAACTTCCTTCAGTTTCAAAATGCCCTAATTAATATACATTACTTAAGCAATACAAATGTGACACTCATATAATGTACTAGTGCGTTTTCATTGACCGTCAGTATATATTCACAGATTGTAATTGTTATTAAATACGAGTATGCTATACATGTGAATAGCAAGTTTGACCATTATCCTCGCTCCACCACTTTCAAGTTTCAGATTCACTTATAAACATACAAACATACCTTGAAAAGCTGGAACAATCCGCCACGCCCCAATGCTGCCAAGTTTCATGTACTGCCCTAGACCGAGTTCCAGTAAAAATATGGGAATGCCGCATGTTACTATACAAATGATATACGGAACAAGGAATGCACCTGTAATGATATCAAATACATATATAGTGACAACTAACAACAGATATTGTTTGGTTAATTCAAACAGATGTATTGTTTCACATTACCATCAACAATCATATTCATTTTCAACAGTTGCAGACCTCAGCCTCGCGTGGGGTCGCTTGTCGGATGGGAAACTTCATCCTTCGTCTCATCCCCCTGTGAGATTTGCCCCAATATTACCTAGTATAGTTTCAGTCAAAATGTGGTTATTGTACAACCATGATTTTTGTCTAGTATTTGTGTTTAAGAAATAAAATATTCCCAGCGGGTTTATATTGTCCCTGAACAATACATGGGGAGCGGTGTCGATGTGTTTCAAGTCCCAAACACCAGGTTGTAATCTCGGACAATATAAACTCGCGGTGTGTTTCAAGTCCCAAACACCAGGTTGTGATCTCGGACAATATAAACTCGCGGTGTGTTTCAAGTCCCAAACACCAGGTTTGGATCTCGGACAATGTAAACTCGCGGGAAATATTTTATTTCTTAATTCTAATACACCCGCACTATACAACCTAGTTTAAAATATCTCGTTATATTGAACGATATATCACTGTAATTTTTGCAACTTTAGGAGAATAAGCATTGCGCATTGTGCATTGTAACGTATGCAACGTTAGGAGAGCAAGCAAAGCAGTGCGAAAGATTTCAGATGTGTGCGTTATTTTCACATTTTAGGGGTATTAGAATAGAAATAGAACATGGTTTACGGTGAATTATCTATAATATATCCCGGTTTGTCGTTCAGTTGTAAACAATAATTTCACTCGCCCTTCGGGCTCGTGAAATTATTGTCGAAGGGCGAGTGAAATTATTGTTTACAATTGAACTTCAAACCGTGATATATTAAACGATAATTCACAGTAAACCATGTTCTATTTCTTAATAAATATGATGGAGTTTTATGAATCATGAGAACACATTTTGTAGAGAGATTGCACAAAATACAAACACATTCTCAAAACTTACATTTTATGCCTACATCAAATGAGAAGAATATACAGCTTCATCCTATTCAAATGTTTGGTTGGAACGTAGCTTAAAATAGATTGCTTTGTTGTTTTGTATCTAACGTTTAAAATGACGTCTCAACGGTTAACGTGTTTTTTGGCGTTTAAAATGACGTCTTAACGGTTGGCGTACATGACGTCAGAGGTTTATATAGCTTTTTTCAGACCACCCCAATAACAAATCAACTTTGAGTATTTAAATAAACCATATTAGATATAATCATAATGAATGAGAGAATATTTGACAGGTGGCCAGACTTGTATACATATGTACATGTCGTCAGCACATAGCCTGAACTTCAATTTTCAATGTTCATTGACAGATCACAACTCAGTGACTAAGGTCTTGAGCTGCATATCTCTGTCTGTCTGTCTGTCTGTCTGTCTTAAATCAGTCCGTCCGTCCGTCCGTCCGTCTGCCTGTCTAATATGTCTACAATAATGACGTCGAACCTCAATCCACTTTTAATTATGGGACTGTGGCCGTTGTTCGCTCACCATCAACAACATTTTTATACACAGCAAACGGCCCAACATATAGGGCTATATCTACCTCACTTCTGTATTAAAGGTAATTATATCAATAAATACTGAAAAGGGGATCCCTTGGAAGCAACAAACAAGAGATAAAAGAAGCAGACTCGCTTTTATTGAATCTGTTAATGAGAAGTAATGTAAAGTGCCACACCTATCACGCCTCCTAGCACCGGCTTAACTGATATGCTACTTTAAAGTCACAAAAATTGGGCTTGATGATCCCAAAGGACCAGTAAATAATAGCATTACTGATTTATAGTCGGGGCGACTTTTGACGGCCGCCATAATGTAATCAAACATTAAAATAATAAGCATCTCGATTTGTTAATCCAGTATCATTTTGACTTTAAACATGCTTGCATATAACTTGAGTTTTTAATTATTCTTCGTCATTCTGCATCGCAGCATTACTCGAATGTATATCGAAGGTCGCCATGTTGGTTATGTCATACTAGCGTGACGCGCGTCAGATTCCCGCCAAAACTAATATTTGCTTTCAAAATCGAAGTTCTCTTCAAAAGTTTGCAATGCCATTTACCGATTGCTCATCTATAGTTTATTTAAATGAAGCAGTGATAAAACCCTCATCAGTATTGTAAATAACAAGCATGCAACGCAAATCATACGTCAACACGTAAGGCGGTTGAAGGCTATATTGTTTATATAGAAACAGCTTAGCAGCAATGCTTCATATTATGTGCCGTTGCCTTTCGGCTAAAAAAATGTCAAGATATTTAACATAATCGAAGCTCGATATACACACGAGGCGAGGTCCTGAAGAATGACGGGACTGGCCAAGTGTTAACGATTGCTTTGATTGTCTGTTTATAAAAGGAGTTGCTGTTGGCTGTTTTAATGACATAAGCTGCTAATATAGAAGTATATCAGGTAGTATCTAGGGGCATTACCAGTATCTTGCCACCTTTGGTGGTACCGATCGTCCTAATATCGGGCTCGAGCCTATTGGCTTTATCATACCCGAGCCCGACCCGAGCCCGAAATTTGGTCGATCGTTATAATAAACTTAAGATTAATAATAAATAAGGATTTTAATGAAATAAATGAAATGCAAGTTATAAATGTTATAAGTGTTCTTTTATCAAATGTTAATCAAAATTCACGTCTTGCGGAATAATTTCGATTGACATGTTAGCCGCGCACTTAGTTTTTATATAATACATTTTCCTTTTCTGGAAAAGATGCAGATTAAAAAACATATTTAATTCTCACCTCCTCCGTTTTTATAACACAGGTATGGGAATCTCCATATATTGCCAAGACCAACAGCACAGCCAACACATGCCAGAATAAAGTCAAACTCCCCTGCCCATGTGCCTCTCTTCTCGTCACCTTCATCGGTTTTATTTTGGCAGTCTGTGTCAGATTTCCTAGGGCTGGAAAGTGGTTCCGCACATGGTTCATATATGTGACCTTTCTCTATATCATTTATACAGAGTGAATCGATGAAAATTGACCCATCGGAAGTAGTTCCTCCATTTTCATTGGTACCTGTCCAGGACATAGTTGTTTCTGTTGAGGGCCTACGCGTCAGTACTGAGCTTCGTTCTAGGATTATCAATTTAATTCACTTGTTCCCAAATTTTTGTAGTATTTCATCATTTCTTCTACAATGAAATAAGCAAAGTGCGAAATCAGAAGGATTATGCTAAAAAAAAGTGTTAATGCTTTGTCGGTCAAAGGCCAACACACAAACAACACACGTGTTCTAAAAAAAGGCGTAGCTCTAATATGACAGAAGCAATTTTCTAGTAATAGCGTGCTTGACATTGGAATCTAGACGCATTCGCCGGTGATTTTGTCCCACGTATTATAGCCTTTCTCCGCGTACGTAACCGAACCAGGTAATCTAATGGACGAAGTAAATGGCAAACAGGTACATAACAAAGGTTTAAGACATGCTTAGGGAAAGGGGCTAGGGAGGTGGGGCGGGGTAGAGGTGTACATGAGCCCAATTTCTGACAATGGAGTGGTTATAGTATTTTGTTTCCCCATCACAATATATTGTCAAACTATATATGTGCTAACCCAGCCAATATATGCCTGTGTCCGAAAAAAATTAATTTAGTCATGTGCTCTTCCACCGCTCTACGACACACATATTTGTATTGTGATGGATTTAAGTCAGTATTGTTTTATTCTATGCTGATGTTGTTCAATAAAAATAAGTATAAAAGTCGAACAGGAAATGTAGCTTTCACAGAACACAGTAAACCCCAAAACACACATAACGATATACATGAATGGCAATGTTAATAAGGAATAAAGGCATTTTATGTCACAAACAGAAAAACGGGTTAGAAATTGGGCTCCGCCTTGGAACGGCCAGTGGCAAAAAAGGCCGCTGGGGTATAAACCAGGTTCTAGAGTCCACCAAACCTCTACACTTACCATACTGTCATCCCAATAAAACGGGACAGTGTAAATAAAGTAATCCCCGCCATGAACTATTCTCTAACCAACAAGGCAGCATTAATAGGCAATAGAAGTAAAACACAAATATGCTAGAGTATATTAAAATAGAAAAAACAATAGCATAGAAAGCCAAAAAGAAGGTACACTGTGACATGGCAGAAGCCAGAGCAACACGAGAATAAACCATTGAGAGCACGACAAGACAAGATTGCGGAAAAAAATCAAACGTCACCGTCCTTTTGGGCTTTAGGTAAACCTCATCATAGGGTCCACATCCTGTCCGGTCATCGAACAATTAAAGAGGAAAACATAGTGAACATTTTCTCATTTTTATATTTTATACTTTTATTTTCGCGTCGAACGTAGATATGGTTGAAGTATGACTGGTTCACAGCTTCGCTTTCGCTAGTAACAATGCTAGCAGGGGGAAAATATCAAATCTCGAGATAACTTACGATTGTTTGTTGCGTATATAAACAAGAAACTGCTGATATTCTAATAACTTTTGTCTTCGACTTCGCAATGGTCAGATCCTAGGGAAACTTCGGGAGCTTGTTTGCAAGAAAGGTTGAATTTCTTGATTATGTGGTCTCAGAAGATGGCATTCAAACAGATCCGTCAACGTACAAGCTGTACAAGAGTGGTAGGAGCCAATAACAGTTACCGAACTACGTTCCTTCTTATGACTCCACAGCAAAGCCCCTTCACCAAGTAACAGAAAAAGGCCAACACTTTGCGTGGTCCGTGGAATGTCAAAACTTATTTGAGTTGCTCAAAGCCAGATTGACACAATTAACCAAACGAAATACTGATAGTTTTCGATATCATATTAATACAGACTTGTTTAAATCGATGCATTAGTTATTAATGAAAATGAATATTCTTGATTTGTAATCGTAAACATTGAAACTGGTTAATTCTGAGTGCTGATACTTCTGTGACTACCAGAATATGATTAGTTTTTGAAGTCATTTGACCTTGCGCCATGTGACTGAATTTCCGAACAGTGTACGGAGATTTTAGGAGATATGGGCTATACTTACGATTTCCTTCTGCAACAAGTCTCGGACATATCTGCAAAAGTCCACCAATTTCCAAACATTAGCTCAAGTGTGAAATATTAGTATATACTAGTCAAAATTCCAATGTATCCACCTAAGAATATGTCACTAATATTCTCAGTGTTGTGTGTATTTCATGCTTGATTGAAGATATGGTTGAAAAGAAATATAACGAGTTTAAATCGTCGGCTTTGACTGCATGACCAGATTTTAAAACTTTAAAATCGATTTGTTTTCTTAGAGAAAAATTATAGCACTTATACAACTGGGTACTTACGAATTTTGTTAAGTACTTTGCATTAGTGCAGCTTCAATATTCCTAAATCTAAAACATGCCAATTGAAATTTTTTTGACATCCTGTTTTACTAGCGTTAACGTTACATGAATGTTAAACTATATTCAATTTAAAGGGAGGTAATTTATGATGTTCTGTTTTATGTTATAGATTTTCTAGATGGAACATCTGCAATAAATGGGTCAACAATTTAGATATTTTAAATATTATTTCCGACCAATCTCGAGAAGGTTATATCTTAGAACGGACTTCGATTTGCATTATGTGTTTTATCAGCAGATCATGTTTCCATGCAAAAGGACAACCCTCTAAAGAAGTATCAAATTAAACAAAAACTAAATATTTTACAAAATAAAATATTGGTCAAAACAAAATATTTATCACATACTACTTTTAAAATATATAATAATTATTTAAACTAAGAAAATTAGACACAAATGTGAATAATTAGGAATGTTGGTTAGGTACAAAAGTGAGTAATAATTGTTTACCAGTTTATAATGGCATTTATATCTCTCCTGCTATAATTCATAATTTAAATGTATAACGTACGTGAAAAACAATGTTAACACTCCGCACTATGTCTCTAAGGTGAATGTTTTTGAATATACTATATTAAATGACCCGTTATATAATCTTGCCTATTTATGACTAATCACGCTGAGCATACGAGTAATTGCATAGCGGCGGAGTAACAAACTAGCAGTTGCAAATGTGTTAGGAATGAGGAGGAGCACTAAATTATATAAATATACGTTTAGTGTCAGCAATGTGTGTTCATAACACATGTTTTCTATGACTGAAGTTAAAATTGAAATAGTGACGTAATTTTAATATTTGAAAGCACAACATGCATGAACTTGTTGTACTTTTATTTTTAGAAATAAACGCAGATTAGACATAAAAGGAGAAGACACGACAATACTGAAGACATAGGACGCTACCACCCCTCACAGGATTTAGGTAGACGTCATGTCCACAATCTGTCGGGTCATTGTACAATCAGAGAGGATACTGAAGACATAAGTTACACGCTACCACCCATTACATGATTTAGACAGACGTCATGTCCACAATCTGTCGGGTCATTGTACAATCAGAGAGGATACTGAAGACATAAGTTACACGCTACCACCCATTACATGATTTAGACAGACGTCATGTCCACAATCTGTCGTGTCATTGTACAATCAGAGAGGATACTGAAGACATACATTACACGCTACCACCCCTTTCATGATTTAGGTAGACGTCATGTCCACAATCTGTCGGGTCATTTTACAATCTGAGAGGAGGATAGCTTAGCCGCTAACTGTAAATGGGTCCTCCACGAAACATGCAGTGCGTTGGAAGATAAGGCCATAACCTCGTTTGAGACATTTGCTAATAAGTTTGATAACGATTGTTTGAATGTGATCATGGCTTAACAAAGTTTGTAAATCACATCACCCTAGAAGTCAGGTTGTGATATCCTTGTCAAAGTATACGATCCGTAACCTTGCAGTATGAAGTAAACCGAGGGGAAATAATGCGGCCGGTACGGGACTAGAACCCGGGACCCCTCGCTTACAGGGCAAGTACTCTACCAACTGACCTAACTGGGCCACCGGATACCTCATATTACCACACTACTTCCCCGTTTAACTTTTAAGAGCTATTCCAGCTCATTCGGTCTATGCAGAACCCCGGTGCCGCTACCCAAAATCAGTTCACCGGGTTATCCTCGTCGTCAGTGAAGTAAACCAAAGGGAAAAAGTGCGGCCGGTATGGGACTCGAACCCTGGAACCCTCGTTTACAGGATGAGTGCTAAACCAACTGAGCTAACTGGGCCACCGGGTACCAATATCACCACAAACAGTACATTTAGGTAAAGAATAGAACCACTGAATTTAACACGGCCTTAACAACAGTAGTCCAGCTGAAAAAAGCCAATATTCCACTGTATAGGTAAAATCAAATATGGGTTTCCACATCTACAAACCATCATATGTCTGACTACAAACTACGTGTTGATATCTACAAACTCAAACACAATTATTGTAAGAACCTGTGAATAAACCTATACTTTTAATTAGTACAAATACATTATTATATGACCTGAATACCTGGATAGAGTTTTGATAAACGGTTGTGCAGGGTAATTTTGCCATTATTTGGCGGTTAGTTTCTTTAACATATAAATATGCAAAAATATGTCTTCACGAGGGACACTTAGCTTGGTACCTCGCTGATCTCGACGTTATTTTGGTTTTTTCAACATCATTTCGCTATGTTACCAAACTATTTATCATAATGTTGTAAAATTTGAAATTGTCTGAAGATACGTGGGGCTTCGTTTCGAGAAGCTTATTACGATATGTGTACTATAATGTGCTGAGATTCACATCATGCGAAGCTAAATGTAGGAACACCCTACCATCCCACCAACAATTTATGTTGAATAGCATGTACATTCCGTCTAGCAGGTTACTATCACTATTATACTATGGACAGCTGATTATTTAAAAATAATTATTGATATATCACCAACATGTACAATATACCTTTAATGTAAATACCGTCGACGTCGTTATGTTAATGACACGACGTCAACAGAGACGGGTTTTTTTTTCAAAGGGGTTTGGGGTCAATAAAGGAAGTATACTGAAACAAATATTCTGATGACCAGCAAATTTTATTTTAAATTCCGATAGGAAATTAAATTCTCTAAAAAATACTAAAATTGTGCAGATTTTTATCGAGCCATATAAAAGATAAATGGCATTAACATTGTTTTTTCTTAAAATTCCTTGGTAAAAAAGCAGCGAAAGGTATAGGAAATTCTATAAATAATAGTTTACAGCCTAATTTAAATGATACAATTTATATATATAAGAAGAAAGGTCTCGTCAAGACTAACAGTGTGATATAAAATATAATTGTATGTGACTAAACTAACACTCTGTGATGCTAAAAAAGTTGACAATTGAGTGCAACGCGACTTTTATGAAAAACATCAAACATAGCCATATTTGAGACGTTATTATTAAAATCTTGTTCTCACGAGGACAAAACAAACTTCAGATTCAAGTCGCAAATATCTTCAAATTTACAAATATATATAGTTCATATGCATACTCTTAAATATTCGAATAGGTCAATTCTCCCTTAAAAATGTTCTTGCAACACAATAATACATATTTTGGCTTTTTCTGAAAAAATAATTGAATTGAATTGAATGTTGTTTAACAGCTCATCAACACAGTATAGGTAATTTACAGCCGCCCCAGAGAGAGGGGAAGGATACATAGGAATCCGGGAACCGTGCCCTACTCTTATATCGAATAGATTCCTATGATTCTTCAACGTGTTCGGAGGATAGACCGATACACGGGACCGCCCGGTTTACGACCCCATCCGACGGACGAGGCTAAGGGAAAGTGTCTTGCCCAAGAACACAGCGACGAAACTCAGTGGCACCACGGAGGATTGAACCCGGGGCCTCCGGTTACAAATCTGCCGGGCTACCGACTGACAAAATAAGGTTCCACTAAAAGTTTTATACTTAGCAAAATAACTTGTTCAAGTGGTCCTTTGACATAGTGCATTTTACTGGAGTAATACATGTAAGTAACATAGAAGAAATAACAAAAATCTGTATAAAGTTTAAGTTTTGTGATGAAGTTTTGGCGAACGGAGATAAAGCAGATCAGAAAGGAAAAGTTTTATGGCGAATAAAGAAATGGCAAATCTGAATTTAAAAGTTTGTGGAAATGTTACGGCGTGCAATAAAATAGTAAATCGGAATGGTAAAGTTTGTCGCAATGTTGTGGCGAACAAAAAAACTGCAAGTAAGTTTGTGGTGATGCTATGGCGAACGTCCCAAATAAATAAATGTTTCTGGCGAATGTTTAACATTTTTGCGAGTTAGCGGCAAATTCGCCAAAGATTACCATGGTGTTTGCGGGAACATCACCGCTAGTGGCGAACATTGGCGAACAATTAAGAATTGTTCTGGCGAGCAAAATAGTTCGCTGCAACCTTGCAGCAAACTTGCAGCAACCTTGCAGCAAACCGTCTTATTTGGTAAGGGTGATGCTTGCCAAAACAGAAAAAATAACATAATCTTGTCTTTTATCACACTATATTTGTATCATGCTAGCGTTCGGAACGTTTGTATTTTTTATTCATCATTTACAACATGTACAAGCCTATTAATAGTAACAAGGATCCTTGCTATTTTAATACCAGAAGTCTATTATGATTACACATAAACCCCCATCATGGCATCAGATTCAAATATGTCTCTGCATTTTTACTTATTCAGCGGACAGGGCCCTCGATTCACGTTGTTTTTTAATTCGGCCCCATTCCTCCTGCCATAAAGGGCCATAACTCCGCTAAAAATTATTTGAACACGGCGAAGATGTGCACTAGTCTTGGTACAGATTATCCTTGCCATGTTTCGTTGAAATATGGCCAGGAGATCGGGAGAGCTAGTCCGTACACAGTTTATGTATTAAAACCTTTAAAGAGCCATAACTCTGCCAAAACTCATTCAACCAGAAGACGGCGACAATATGCACAAAGTTTCGTTGAATTGAATGTTGTTTAACGGTTCATCAACACAGTATAGGTTATATAGAGACGCCCCGGAGAGAGGGGAAGGATACATAGGAATCCGGGAACCGTGCCCTACTCTTATTATCGAATAGATTCATATGGTTCTTTAACGTGCTCGGAGGATAGACCGATACACGGGACCGCACGGTTTACATCTCCATCCGACGGACGAGGCTAAGGGAAAGTGTCTTGCCCAAGAACACAGCGACGAAACTCAGTGGCACCACGGACGATTGAACCCGGGGCCTCCGGTTCCAAATCCGCCGCGCTACCGACTGTGCCACCGCCCAGCGGTTCAGGAGAACTAGTTGGGGGAAAGTGTGTATGAAACCTAAAAAGGCGTTAACTCTGCCAAAAATCATTCAACCTGAACACGACGAAGACCGCAATAAGACATGGTACTCACTGATCATCATTGCCCAGTTTTGTTGAAATCTGGACAGGAGTTCACGAGAACTAGTCATGACAAGGTTCGTGTATTAAAACCTTTAAAGTGCCTTAAATCATTCAACTGAAATACGGCAATGATATGCACACCTAGGCTTGTACTGATTATCTCTGCAAAGTTTCGTTGAAATCTGACAAGGGGTTAAGGAGAACTAGTCCAGACAGAGTCTGTGTACTAAAACGTTTAAAGTGCCATAACTCTGCCAAAAAAACATTCAATCAGAACACGGCAATCATATGCATAACTGGGCTTGGTACTTATCATCCCTGCAAAGTTTCGTTGAAATCCGGCCAGGGGTTAAGGACATATTTCGAGCCTATTGTATTTGGCGGGGAGAGAATTTCTATAGGTAACTGTAAATCACTGTTAGCCACACAATGTCATGAGCAAAGTGTGATTTTAAATTTTTCTTCAGATTATGAGGCCCACCCAATAAAGCATTTGTGACCAGTACAGTACACATAATAACACAGTAAATAATGTTGTATATTTATTGTGCTGTGCTCCAACATTTGGTCTAAAAACAAAGAAATACCAGATAAGTTTTGGTTTTGTATTCTAAAGCTAAATTATGAACATATATGTTTTCATTAAAGTAAATTACAAAGTGTTGTTAAGCTATTCTTACCCTCAATATAGCAATGCTATACAAATAAAACAACTAAGAGTAGGCCTCAATTTATATACCTGAGTTGATCAGCCATGAAACGTGCTGGCTGTAAATATTCAAGCTTCCCATGCTTTTTCAATGACCAAGTAGCATTGGGAAATGTGTCCTTAAGGAGAACTAGTTTCGGACAAAGTTTGTGTATTAAAACCTTTAAATGGCAGTAACTCCTCCAAAAATCACTCAACCAAGACAAAACAACGATACGCACAACTAGGTGTAGTACTGATCATCCCTGCAAAGTTTGATTGAAATCCGGCCAGGGGTTCAGGAGAACTAGTCCGGACAAAGTATGTGATGTACAGACAGACACCTGTTGCAGAAAGCACAAAAACGATAGAAAATTACAAGCGATAAAATGTGATTTTCTGTTAGTATTTCAGGGATCACCAATGTCCCGAAGCCAAAACGAACTGGAAGTTTACCGACATAACAATCCCGACATAACAATCTCGTTTTGAATTTTTTCATGTGATTTTTGAATAATTTGATATTTTCTCCTTTTATATGATTTAATCGCGAATAAATGGATCGGAACAAATGTACATGAGATTTTAAATGAAATATAAACAAATATATTTTTATTACGAACAGACATGGTGAAAATGGATTTCGACTTCGATGCGACAGTTTGTTCCATTTGTCTTTTTTTCATGCGATTTTTGAGATTTTAATGTGAGAATATCGCGGAATCACAGCCTTAGAGTGATCCCTGGGATTTTAGTCTTTAAATGGCCGACACTTGGACCGACTCACAGAAATTTTCTACCAGACATTTAAAAAATGTGCCTGTCATGTCCGACGGACCGATGGTTTTCGCGGAGCCTTCCACTCAGTGTGCTCTGACAGTGGATTACAGAAAATGTAGAATCGTGTTATGTTTCACTTTCATGATAAATCATTGTACGAAACAAATTGAAGAAAAAAAAGTCATTTTGGCATAAATAGTTTTAGGGTCGGCCCTGTTCATGTTTGTTTAATTATTTCCCCTTGAAAAAAGGTTCAACCTCAAACTTGACCGTACAAGTGATCGCGGCTAATAACTTTTAAAGTATTAGATGTACAACAATGAAACTTTAGCAGTATCCAACTAATGCATCTATTAAAGGCACATAACTCTCTGATTTATATTTTTTAATAATTTCCCTTTATAAAAGGTTTAATCTGGAGTTTAACTTTCAAATTATAAGATTTATAACAATGAAACTTTATACGTCTTCCATGCGGCCAGTTAACTCTGAAATTTACTTGCCCTTGCCAGTTTTATGGTCCTTGTCCCTCAAGTTTTGAAGTTGCCCGACGGGATTGAGCCTTTGAGACTTTAACTACCCGGAGCCAAGTTTTACCTGCCCCGGTCAGGTGGACAGTCCTTAACCTCGAGCCTTGCTCAGATTCATACGTTTTGAACGATTTACCTTTGAAAAATGTTTAACCTGGTACATAACCTTGTCTTTTACAAGTGATTGTAGATAATAACTTTCAAAGTATTACTGTCTACAACAGTGAAACAACTGGAGTATATTCGCCGCTAGGTGAGCTCTTATTATGCTAAGTCAATTTGAGTTCGTTAACCTTTTTCAATATTTTCGTAGCAACTACTGGACAGATTTCAATGAACTTCATACACATATTCGATCTGCCAAGCATCAGTAGAATAACTCTGCAACGTATTTTGACAAAGTTATGCGTCTTTTTATGCGCCCGTAGTTGTGTCGATAGTCCGTCCGTCTGTCCGATAACTTTTACCTGACAACTGATTATGGCTAATAACTTAAATTTAGTATACATCTGATAAATGCCCGTAACACTCTTATTCATACTGATTGAATTATTTCCCTTTGTAAATAGTTTTTGACCTGGTAGTTGTGGCTCTTAATAACTTTTAAAGTATTACATGTAGGTCACATGAAACTTTTTACACATCTTCAGCTTGAGTTTGTATCTGAAAAAGGCCCATAACTTTCTGATTCATATTTTAAGATCACCTGAGCCGAAGGCTCAAGGTGATCTATTGGGATCACTCTCCTTCTCTTCTCCTCAGAAACCGCTTGGCTAATTTTAAGCAAACTTCAAATGGATGGTCCTTAGATGAATGTTTGTTAAATTTGTTAAAATTAGGTCAGCGCGACATCCAAGATGGCCGCCATTACCATATATAGTTGAAACCTTAAACAATCTTCTTCTCAAGAACCGCTGGACAGATTTCGACAATTTTTCTTTTAAAATGTTTGCCAAAGCCTAGACTATCAAGTTGGTTCAAATGAACTCCCCGGGATCAAAGATGATTGTGCTCTGGGGATCCAAAGTTTGTATTTTGAGACTGCATGTTTTTCATAGACTTATATAGGAAAAAACTTTAAACAATTATTCTCTGAAACCACAAGGCACAGAGCTTTCATGTATTACATGTAGCATCAGCTTATTGTCCTCTACTAAGATTGTTCAAATGGTGACCTTGGGGTCTTATTTGGCCCCGCCTCGGGGATCACAGTTTTACATAGACTTATATAGGGGAAAAAAATTGAAGTCTTCTTCTCTAAAACTACAAGAGCCAGAGGTTTAATATTTTGTATTTACTAAAAGATTATGGTCCTTTACCAAGTTTGTTCAAATGGTGACCCTGGGGTCGCATTTGGCCCGTCGCATTTGGCCCCACCTCAGTCACATGTTTCAAATAGACTTGTATAGGGAAAAACTTAAAAAATCTTCTCTGAAACTGCTTGAGCCAGAGGTTTAATATTTTGCATTTGCTATAAGCTTATGGTCCTCTACCAAGTTTGTTCAAATGGTGACCTTGGTGTCTAATTTGGCCCCGCCCCGGGGATCACAGTTTTACATAGACTTGTATAGGAAAAAAATTAAAGTCTTCTTCTCTGAAACTACAAGAGCCAGAGGTTTAATATTTTGTATTTACTATAAGATTATGGTCCTTTACCAAGTTTGTTCAAATGGTGACCCTGGGTTCACATTTGGCCCTGCCTCGGGGTTCACTGTTTTACACAGACTTGTATGCGGAAAAACTTTAATAAATCTTCTTCTCTGAAACTGCAAGAGCCAGAGGTTTAATATTTTGCATTTGCTATAAGCTTGTGGTCCTCCACTAAGTTTGTTCAAATGGTGACCCTGGGGTCAAATTTGACACCGTCCCGGGCGTCACAGTTTTACATAGATTTATATAGTAAAAAAAAAAAAAATCTTCTCTGAAACTACAAGAGCCAGAGGTTTAATATTTTGTATTTACTATGAACTTATGGTTCTTAACCAAGTTTATTCAAATGGTGACCCTGGGGTCCATTTGGCCCTACCCCAGGGGTCACGTGTTTTACATAGACTTGTATAGAGAAAAACTTAAAAAATCTCCTTCTCTGAAACCACAAGGTCACATTTGGCCATACCCCAGGGATTACACTCTAGCACCTTCATTTTGTATTTGATCTTTACCAAACTTTGTCAGTGTCTTTATATCAATGTTATTTACACAACAGAGGCCACATTTCTTGAACAATCTTAACCAAACTTGCACAGATTGTATTTGACTATGAGATTTCGAAGAAGTTTCATAATGTGCCAGTTCTCAGGTGATCGATATAGGGCCATCTTGGCCCTCTTGTTTTGCATAGGATCCTGTACAAAAACTCTTCAGTGACTGTTTCCTTTTTGGACCAGAAAGGGTTTTGGACTTAAGATCATTGAATATCTTGCATGAGGTATATGATGAGTGTTGAACAAGAAACTATACTACGCTTCTTTATTTTTGCAACATTTTTACATCTTAGTGATGATTCATTAATTATAAAAGGTGTATACATGTATTTTATGAAATTATAGGTACAGTAAAATTGTTTCTTGCATACCGGGTAATAGCGGCATAGCGTGGCATACTCAGATACTTACATGAGTAACATCAGCAATTGAATGTCGAAAAAATGAGAGGTCTAAAAAGTTGAAAAAATGATGGGTAAGGGAGTACATGCCCCCATGAGTAACACTGAAATTGGTCACGCTATGCCCCTGGGTCAGGTTACCCGCATTTTACATGGGTGATGAAAAGCCTGGTCTTACACATGTGAAAAGATAAAAGTCACGCGCAACAACAGTCCAATAACGTCAACAGTTGCATGACGTCATTGTGTAAAATGCATTCATTAAAAACATTAGTAGTTGGTTACATCAAATGTTCAATGATATGCAGAAAAAAAGAATCAATCATGGGTATCCAGTTGGTAGGGAATTCCAACACTTGGTATAAATGTTTTAATCGGGAACTCGGTATGGATAAAAACAATAATCCCTTGTGTAGGAATTTCCGATCTTCACCGGATACCCATGAACGATTCTTACAATCATTTAGTGCATAAAACAACTTTTGATAAAAATATCACTTAGTATAGTTTTACATTCAACAATAAATGAAACAGTAATAAGGGAATGAAAATGTGATTGGACTTATTCGCTTAAATATCTCACCTTTTAGGCAAGATATGGACAAACATTGCAGTGTGTTCCTTTTGCGTGATGTACATCTATGAAATAAATGTCATATTCAATCGAATCATGTTTTACATATTTTAAACACTGAATATATCTCGCTATTTTTGCAAGTTATAGGAATGAAACTCATCAAAGTGTTCCTTTCATTGACCTATTTGTAATTTAGGTCACGACTGGTTTCAACGGTCAAACTCATGTCTGAGCCATTACTCAAAAATGACAGATGAGATCAAAGGTTCGCCACATGGAGACGCGGTGTCGCGTACAACTTCTTCCAACTAAGGGTCAAACTGTTACTCAGCATTATAATATTGGATCAAAATAATATTGGCAGAAATATTCATCTCGTAAAGACAATGTGTAATGTTCTAGTGTCAATGGCACAGAGGTCAACATACACATGACCCTATTTTATGTCCAGGCCTTAAGTCTGCAATGAATGATTGGATGAAACAATTACAGGGCAAACAGGTTCACCACATGAAGGCGGAGTATCGCATCCTACTCAAGCCAACCTAGGATCAAGGTCGCGGCAAAGGTCAAACTTCTATCGGGCTATAATTTGAAGAAATTTGGAAGAGATTCACCACATAGTGATGGGGACCTACAACTCCCGACAATCTTGGGTCAAGGTTGCAGCGAAGGTCAAATCACAATTTATGTACATATATCCCGGTTGCATGTCTGGGGCAAAGTTCATTATCATCATGATCAAGGCTGAGAAGGTGGGCCAAAAAATAATTAAAACAAACAACAACATCATCTCACTTCCGTCTCGAAAACCGATGGGAGAGGACATGCTTTTCACACCTCTAACCTACAGCATAACAGAAGAAGACCGATGCAGAGGGTAGCACACCAGTTTTTTTCTTGAAGGAACTATATAGGTTTCCCTTTGTTGTGACGCGTCATGTCCCATCACATTTTTATGCTCCCCGAAAAATTTCGGAGGAGCATTTAGTCCGCGCATTGTATGTTTATCACACTTTCTTGTCCAGAGTGTAACATCGAAAGTACTTATGGTGTTGCATTGTACTTCACACAATGATCGAGGGCATGAGAGGGAATGCAAGAACTGTAACTCTGTCTTTATTGAAACTAGAGTAATGGTAAACTAGAGTTATTGACCTTTGTTATTTTATACTTACAATTCTTGTCCGGAGCATACAATGAGAAGTATTGCATTGAAACTTCAAACAATGGTAGAGGGCATTGAGAGAAAGTACAGAGCACAAGAACTGTAACTCTGTCTTTCAAACTAGAGTTATTGCCCTTTGTTATTGTATACTTATAATTCTAGTCGGAGCATAACTTCAAAAGTACTTGTGTGACTGCATTGAAACTTCACAGAATGATAGAGGACAATAAGAGGAAGTGCAGAGCCCAAGAACCATAACTGTCTTCATTCAAACTAGATTTATTGCCCTATGTTATTTTATACTTAGAATTCTTTATAACTTCTGAAGGGACTGCATTGAAACTTCACACAAGGATAGAGGACAATGATGGGAAGTACATAGTGAAAGAACAATAACCCTGTCTTCATTCAAATTATAGTTATTGCCCTTTTTAATTTTATGCAATGAAACTTCATATACATGATAGAAGGTAATGAGATTTAAGTGCTGAGTGCAAGAACATTAACTCTGTCTTCAGTTAAATTTGAGTTATTGCTCTTTGTTGTTTTATACTTATAATACTTGTCTGGAGCATAACCTTTAAAACCATGGAAGAGACTGCAATTAAACTTGATGCTATAATAGAGGGCAATGAGAGTAATTGCATAACGTGAGAACCATAACTCTTAATTTAAATTAGAGTTATTGACCTTGGTAATGTTCTAATTCTTGTCTGGAACATAACTTAAAACCTACTAATGGGACTGCAATGAAAATTCGCACAGTATTTGAGGGCAATGAGAGGAAGTGCAGAACACAAGAACCATAACTCTTATCTTCATTCAAATTAAGTTATTCCCGCGGGTAATTTTATACTTATAATTTATGTCCGGAGTATGACTCAAAAACTACTAGTGGGACTGCAATGAAACAACGGGCAATGCAAGGGTTTGCAGAACATAAGAACCATAGCTCTAGTTTCATTTAAATGGTATTGCCCTTTGTACAAACTCAGTTCAGGTAGCATAAATCAGTTCTACTGATATTCTTGTTACTGAAAGCTCTTATCTCAAAAATCACTTTACAGAATTACGAGGGTCATTCAATAAGTTCTGTCACTAACGCGTTTTAACAATTATGTGCTCGTTGAGTGTTGATGTTTGATATCAAATGAAAGAGAGTTTCAATACCATTCCATTGATGGTAAAACGAATGCTGTATCTTTTATGTGACGAAAGTTATGGAACATTTAATATACATCACTTATACATACTGAGGCATTTTCGTCCTGAGTTTTTTTCAGGTATGTTAACTGTTACTTTTTTAAATGCCTGTTTCTCTTTAAGTACTTGTCGAAGACCTTTGAAATTTCTCATACATGACCAGTTATATCTGTGCATTACAAGATTTAGAATTTAAGCATGGTAGATGAAAAGGCATTGTCTTAGAAATTAACATTTAAAGCTAACATGTAAAATTAATTTAATGATAACTGGACATTAAATGGAAGGGCAGTCTTCTGAAATAGCGTTTTTGGATGATCAATATTTTCACTAAACATTGTGTAAAATTCTACAATAATGTGTTCAATATGAAATTTAAACACTGAAGGACTAGGATTTGTAAAAAAATATGAACACATATTAATACTATGAGAATAATTACATTCCGACATTTAAAAGATATTATAACATTTCCGTAAACAAAATGAAGAAAATCAGTGTTATTTCCGTTAAAATTAAGGGATATGCATTCACTCATATCTGGTTTTCAACAAGACCTTTCCGAATTATCGACAATCATTTTCATGGATTATAGGTGAATAAAAACAGATGTGGTACAAGAAAATTTAAAAGCATAGAATTATTCAAATAATTTTTACAACGTTTTGTAACAGGACATTTTCAGAGATGCCAGTATCCAAAAGGTGTGGTTGGGGGAGGTAATTCAGGGTAATAAATAACCGGAAATTTTTCATTTTTTGTTGTGGAATTTAAGAGAGCGAACCCAGTAGTACTATAAATACACTACTTTATCTCAGTGTAATATCCAGTTCAAAGGATATATGCCTAGTGACAGAACTTTTTGAAGCACCCTCGTACATGAAATTTCACAAAAGTAATAATGCCACATGCAAGTAGCACAATTGTTTATGTAGCTTTTCATATTTAGGCAAACGGAGTAAAAAATGTGCATACTGTATAAGCTTATATTTGTTAAACCACTTGACAGATTGGAAGGAAACTTCACACATGTATTTGGTATCAATAAATAACATCCCACGTGTAAGTTGCATAACGGAAGCATATTTTGACAAGGTTATACCCCTTTTTATATTACTTTGTAACACTTTCATTCGGGTCAGCTTGTGAAAAATTGTTTTATGTTAATTTTGTGAAAGGTCTCACACAAAGTCTTCAAACATAACTTGAATGTCTTCATTGAGAGGATAACCCCTATTGATTTGGGTCAGTAGGTCAACAGTCAAGGTCACTTTATCAGAAAATGAACAATCATTTCTGCCCAATAACTTGTGAAGGATTGCACCCACTGTCTATAAACTATATTACTTGATTGATCCTTGGTGAGAGGATGACCCCTTTTAATTTTATAATGTATCAATAAAATATTATTTATATACATGTACGGTAATAATATAATATAATATTAGCGGTGCAATGCGCGCCATCTTAATCATTCCGTCTGACCAGTAACTTAATTTATCATTCTATTCCTATAATATTGTACATAAAGTTCACCATTTTGAGATGGAACGCCAAATTAACAGAAGCCGCCAAATTAACAGAAGCTCAGATATTGAACCTCTCTTCAAATCATTTGTATCGCAGTTCAAATCAGTTGTACTGCAGTTCAAAAATTTAGACTGCAGTTCAATTCATTTGTACCATGGTAAATATAATTAGGTCATGGTTATAATTTAAACCACGATACAAATGCTTTCAACGGCGGTACAAATCATTTGAACAGCAGCACAAATAATTGGAACTGCAGTACAAATGTGGATAATTTTATATGGAACTTATCCATAAATATATTACCGACTGCGGTACAAATCATTTGTGCTGTGGTTCAAATCAAGATATGCGAAGAAATAATAAAAATAAATACTTGGTGCTCTCTCCCTGTTAAAGTGAGTTTGGAGATGCCTTATGAAATTTATTTTAATTTGACCAACTTTTGGTCATGGCGGCTATCTTGAGTAAATAGCAATGACCGATACATAAATACAAATAGCAAAACACAAAACCGAGTTGACCCATCCCAAGGAACATTGTGCTAAAGTTTCAATACCGTAGTCGCCCATTTAAGCGCCCTGGGCACTTAGAAAATTCAGAAAAAGGGGCGCTTGTTAAACAAGGACATACACTGACGTAAAATTCTGTCGAGGATAATGTTAATTCATTCAGCCACTGAAAAACAAATACAACATTACATACCTGAAACTACTGATTATTCCAAAAATCATTTTGATGGAAAAGAATTACGCTATTCGTTTTGAAATAGGGGCGGTTAATGAATTTTAGACAGGAAAACATGTAGGGGGCACTTATAGGAACAGGGGTGCTTAAAGGGGTGAATACGGTAATATCCTTAAAAGCTGTTTCAGAAGAGATTTACCTCCAAATGTAAATTTCTGCATAAGCAGCATCACTGTGGCAGCCATATTATATAGTTAACAGTAACAAAAAGAAAAATACAAATTTGACCGAGACTAACCAACCAAATGATAATGCTTGTATGTTGTTTTACGACATTTTCAACACGTAGGGTTATATATGACGGTCGGTTTTTTGTGGTGGAAGCAGACCACCCACATTTTCTGGGTAGAACCAGTATTGTACACCTCCCGCCTACCTAAGAATCGACACTTACAAATCGAGCTCCAGTGCGATTCGAACCCGCAGCGGTGAGAGGCGAAGGTTTACAATGCAATGTCATTAAACATTCGGCCACAAGACGCATGCTTTTTATAAGGCAGATCGCTGATTTGTACCGCAGTTCAAATTATTGAGACCGCAGTTCAATTTGGTCAATTTGAACTGCGGTACAGGTGATTTAAACTGCAATACAAATGATTTTAACCGCAGTACAAATTCTTTGTAAGACAGTATAAATTAATGGTTTGAACCGGTTCAAATATTTAAGGAGAGGTGCAGTTATTTGATAAAACAATACCAGTAAACAGCTACGTTTTAGAGGGCACATGATTGTATAAAAGATATATTGCTGCACCACATCAATCATACCGCAACACCGGTATAATGTCGATACACCCGCATTGTTTTCAGATGCATTAATTTAAAAAAGGTACCGATGCAACGGGTTAATTTATCGGTGATGTTAATCATTTGATTAAATAAAAACGATAAAATACTGACTCTCTGCACAGACCTAATAACAAATATGTGCTCTCTGGAGTAATATTATCGGTGAAAAATTATTTTATATATTTTTTATATTTTATATGTGCCTATGTAAAAGATAGTGCTAGGTGTCTTTATAGTCTGATACAGGCGTGGTATTCCAGTGACAGCACTGTAAAGATGAGCATTAAGCTCACGTTACAAATAGACACCGTCATTATGTATAATGACTGAACGGCATTAACCATAGACCTTATTGGTGCGTACTGGCATGGATATAAGTGTATACAGGTCTATGGTACTGGTGCTTCGACCTGTTCCAATACTTTTGTTAAACACAAGTACATAGATGGAGACGAGCGAGCATGCAACTGACATTTCTGTCATTTTATTTTTAAATCCTAAATCTATTATGCAAGAAAAACTACAAACAGAAGCAATCAATCAGTTGAATTTGCAGACAGGTCGTGTGATAAGAACCAATTTAATTTTGACCAGAGGTCGTGTGTGGTATTATGTTACTGATTTAAACAAACATAATTCATTCATCTTTTTTATAACATAAAGTAGACGAACTTGAATGTAGACGAATACTCTTGCAACTCGGTAATATCATGGTGAACAAATGTGAGCTGTCCCTAGCTGTTGATATTTTAATGACCAATATATGGAAGCCAGGACTTTATTAATATATAGTCTATCTACTGTCCCAGTTCAAACACAAGACTCGATTTATTACTATTTTATTTATGAAATGATAAGATAAATAAAGAGTTTAAATAATAAAATAATAAATCGACATGGATATAAAATATAAAGAGTATGTAGATCTATGAAATCGATCATTAATTGTGACGTACAACACCGACCTTATGCAGTAAAACAACACAGAATGCCTGCAAAAACGCCCGAAAAACGTAGCGACGACATTTACACATTTCCTCTGTTGTACTGTGTTTTTCCAGTTTTGAAAAATGTAATTATACATTGTATTTTGTTTAAATACTGTTCTTTTTTATAATGTTAGTCACATATATCTTGAAAAAACGTTATTTGAAATTAATTCGTAAATGGACCCTCCAATTACGAATTCGCAATTCGGAATTATCGAGTATTCGTAATTGGCGTGCTACACTACTACTACTACTACTACTACTACTACTCTTATTATTATTATTATTATTATTATTATTATTATTATTATTTGACTGACTTGGTAGAAGGGCATACGCTTATGCTTCTAGCAAAATATTAACGTCCAGCTCCTGTAGTTTCAGAAAATATTGTTTTTTAAGATGTTCCTATATAACTCTATGTAAAAATGTGACCCATGGGGTGGGACCACTTATGATTTGCGTTAAAAGGAAACGCAAACCAATTGAGGTCATCCAAGACAGATGCATAAACCATGTTACTAAGAATTAATGTTCGAGGAATCTTCGTATAACTAAAAAGGTACTCTATCAGGTCTATCGTTACAACAAGCCTCGAAAAACCTTTGCAAAATAGTATTATCATAACTCTGATCTACTTCTTAAAATACAAAACTAATTTAGGAACTCAAGACTTCTGCGACAAGGACTAACACAATCTGGCTTCTATGGTGTCGTGATTTACCAATCTCGTAAGATCCTTGGTCATAATCACTTTCATACAATACTAAACTTGTTAAAACGTTTATCATTGGAGATTATGACTCTATCATTTTAAATCGCACTGCATGCTTAGTGGTTGACCCATTTAAGTTCGCCGCTATGCTTTCCTCTTTGATTGTGTGATGACCGGACACATTATGGACCCTGTGATGACGTATACCTACATCTTCAAAGGACGGTACCGTTTGATGTTTGTCTTAAATCTTGTCTGGTCGTGTTCTCTTCTTGCTCTGGCTTTGCCAAGTCATTGAGTAGTTGCATTGTGACTTTCTAGGCTTTTGCTTTTATATATTCATATAGGCATTGTCATCTATGTATTATCGTTTTAATGCCTATTAACGCTGCCTTGTTTGTTAGAGAATATAATCTAGCGTGGATTTCTTTATTTACATTGTCCTGTTTTATTGGGATGATAATAGGGTTAGTGTGAGGTTTGGTGCACCCTAGAAGCTCGGTTAAATGGAAAAAAACAGCGTTTTTTTTGCCACTGACCGTACCAAGGCGGTAGCCTTATTGTCAACCCGTTTGTGTTTGTGATGTCACATGCCTTGCTTCTTATTACCATTGTAACTGTTGTTAGTTGTAATGCCTTTTTTGTTGACTGTGTTCAGTGAAAGCTACATTTCTTGTTCGACTTTTATACCTACTTATGTTGCAACCATTTGCAAGAAGTCGATGATGACTCTATCCTGACCTACTTCAACTCAGTTATTATACTATGCCGATAGACGCTCGGTTAATGTTGCCAGAAAGAAGTCTCTATTGAAATCAACATCGCCCTCTCTGTTGGTAAACCTTCCTCATTCCAACGTTCCTCCTAGGACGATTTTTTCTTGAAATAAATTTGTTGGGTGGGTGAAGTTTCTTGAAGAATGGTACTTGCCGGCTCTGCGATATGTATTTGTTATTTGCTGTTGTTGTTTTTTTGTGTTTTTTATTGTTTGTTTTTATTTTTTTAGACACGCACAAAACATGAAACACTGACCATACATCCTCATGGAGGGGGTCATGGAGTGTCAGTTCTTCTAACAGGATAAAACATTGAAATTGAAGATAATGGAATTTGCGCTTTAAAGATCAAATTACTGTTATTTAAGTGACCACATACTATTTATTGTATAACATTCTGCCAGTGCAATTTATAACATGACACCGGCACCTTGGTGTGGTTATCACTAAGTCTTCCTCTTTCTTCAAAACATTTTATAGAACATGTTCAGTGATTTATGCGGTACAAAACGTACTGTTAAATTTTGTTGTAAATTGGTTTGTATGTTGGTAGTCATTTTGTAATGAAGTAATTGTTGCAGAGGATTGTTATTAATTAGTAATAGAGAGTGTAACGTTTGATGTCCTCTCTTTGTCTTTATGTTAGACTTTAAGAGGTCATTATATGGCGTAGTATATTTAGCTGTTTCCTTAATTTTAAATTTTGTTCTCAATCGTGTAATTTTGCCTACGGGCAAAGAAGCAATACTGAATAGTCGTCATGTGAAATAACCTTCTTATTAGATAACTCA
Source organism: Cyrtodaria siliqua (assembly GCA_037043455.1). Classification (NCBI taxonomy): domain Eukaryota; kingdom Metazoa; phylum Mollusca; class Bivalvia; order Adapedonta; family Hiatellidae; genus Cyrtodaria; species Cyrtodaria siliqua. The sequence goes on along the minus strand of JAWPHD010003267.1, from coordinate 126,821 downwards.
ATATAACGTAACCTACTTGTTCTCAAATCGCCCTGGTAGATTTTATATGCTTAACTCTTTATTCAAGGGAAGTAACTGTTCCTACCTAATACGTGATTGAATGTTCGAGTTGCCCCCCGCCCCAACCCTTTGATGTTTTTAATTCTAGGCAGTACTGTCTAACTCCCGTCATCCGTAAGCGTTTATTGTTTTTGTTTAAATAACATGTGTTTCACGTTTTATGAATCGGAGAGTGATGCACTTGAGTCTTTGAAGATTTTCGGCGGCAGAATTGACCGAATGCTGTTGCTGGAAACAGGGCTCGTTTTATAAATATTATAATTAATTTTCGCCATTAAAAAATTACGAAATATCAACAAGTGAAGTGAATCGAGTTTTAAAGCGCACCACCACATAAAAGGTTATATGGCGCCTAACAGGAATGAACATGCCAGGATCATCTTCCAATTACATCAAGATACAATATGTGAATGGGCCTAGAACCTGCAGTTGATGAAACTTAGCTCTAGAAAAATATAAGTATAGTAACATTTATGTTCAAATAATGTTCGAGAGGTAGGGATTTCTGTAAAAATTCAATTTATCTGGCATAGCCTAACATAAGTAAGGCATTATATAAGGTGGCATTGTATGCGCATGACTGATGCAATAGTGTCAAACGAAAGCGTTGATGTCGATTTCTGGGACAAAGTCTAACATAATTCTAATCATAATAAATAAATACTAAAAAATAATAATATATAAATCATTAAACCATGTGCCACTCGTTTCAGATCATGCCAAAAAGAGTTTCGAAAAGTCTGTATGCTCGTGGGAGAGGGACAAAAGAAATGTAAGACAGAATGGATCTGAAGATAATGGTTCTAACGGTACTTTAGCACTTTTGACCAAGTAACATTACTCCCGTGGCATTACTAGGAACATTTGATATAAAATCTGCATTTAAACTGAGGCAAATCAATTTCATAGCTTTTGAGTTGTTGAGTTTCAAAGTTGGAGGGAATTTTGTTTAATGTCTTGCCCCCTTGCTATAAAATCTTCAAACTTTTTAGACTGGGCGCTCAGATAACAGAGGAATAAAGATAGTATTTGGATAAGTTGTTATTTGGAGTTCAGAAGGAAACATGTGACTGCTCCTGTCTTACGTTAACTTTTAGTGAATTATGCACAGAACTTGGCATAAAATAGTTTATAGTCGTAATCAATATCATAGTGAGCAACTGTGCTTTTTATAGTGCGCTTTAATATCTGTATTTGCTTTACCTTCACAGGGATAAATTACAGGGTCAAACATGTTTTTGTTTAGGCAAATGTGCAAGGTTTTCATTTTATCAATTTATTTCAGTAAACAGTTTTGCCGAAAATATAGTCTAAGAACCCATTCGATTTATGTAAAGTCACTCAGTTTACAACGGGATTTCGTGGTATCTCCAGAGTTTGTGGGGAAATGGGAAATGTTCAATCGTGTGACGCTGGACATAGTTGAGAGAAGTTAACCAGGATCAGAATGTGCAAGTCAAAGACGCAGTCTGCAGGTGTAGCAGCCAACTGGGATCCCAATTTGTGGCTAAATGAACAGATGTCACAACGCTAAGGGAACAGGGCTCATTTCTAAACACTTTATTATGGCTTTTAATTCAATTAAAAACTACAGGAACAACAACAAATAACAAAAACAAAGAACATACATTCTTTCTATTCGCCTTAGAGAAATATGCATGTTCTATGCAACTGGCCTAAAATTAAAGTGAACCATATTCTTAGAGTGCGTAGTGTGGTGCTATAGTCTGGTTAGTTGCATATTAAAAATGACTTGGCATTTTACACAACTTTTTGTTGTTGCAATTATTACAAACCGGTATAACAAATTGTCACTTTTTGCACTCTTTGAGTAATGCAAATGCATGAAGGTTGGTTAATGAATATTCTACCCGTTATAGTATTTTACACCAGGAGTCTGAAAGCATGTGAAAATGTTGACGAGCATGTATGTGCAGATCTATGCTATTGCTCTTTTATCAAATTGATGATCGATATATGTCAACAATTTGTTTTGCTTATTACAGATCTGCTGTGTCGACTGGCTGTGTCTGCTGCTATAACAGTTGTTTCGTCTAGCGGTCAGCTTTACACGTTTATTCTTTTGCGCACAATGATGTTTTCATTCAGTGGCTGTTTTTCTATACAGAGTGGTGGCTTATTCTGTTTTAATTATAATTTGATCTGTGTGTTACAGGTTATTGTATTCCATGCCTTGCACTTCATTTTGTTTCACCATCACGATGTCTTAAGGCCAATCAACAATGTTCCTATGTCGAATAACTGGGTATCGGTAATGCGGTTGCGAGACGTACTATTCAGACATTCAGTAGTTGATATCGTATGTTAAGCTCTTCGTTTACAATTTGCTAGTTTACATGATAACCAGGAACAAACATTTAGACCAGGTTTATGAACTAAGTTAATTACAGACCAGACTCGTACCCTAAAAGCAGAAGTGAATATGTCGCATGGAACTGTATAAACTTGGGCTCCTGCCTGTTTTGATCGAAGAGTTTATGGACATGTAGTTTTCTTCTTGGCAATTAAGCGACATTTTAAACTATTGTGAATGTCAAAGTAGGCCCTAGAGTTGAAATCCAGTCTTGAGCAGACAGGATTTTAGGCGCATCGTTGGTTTTTAACACGAGGGAAGCTTACAATATAGGAATTAAATCATTTGACACATTTCGGGATAATTGCAATACGCTTATAACCTGACCTCCAGGCATACAGCAAGTAGTTGATTTCATCGCGCATTTATCTCTTAAAGCTCCGCAACAGCTCGTTCATATTTATCGGGCATTAGTTTCAAATGTAAACGTTTGCTTTTATCAGATGTAACAAATCATTTCGTAGTTAAATAAAAAAAACGTTGGCATGAATCGGCTTGATAACGGGTCGATCCCAGGCTCCTGTTGGGAAAGATTTTTAAAATATTACCGACCATTTGCAGTTCAAATTATGAAGCTTCTATGTTCGAATATCATCAAATGGGTATGGGCACGATTATTTCACTTCCAGCTATTAACACCACCATATGTCCTGTCAATCGTCTTAAATCATATTTAGAGGTTCGTTTAATACGTCATGGAATGTCGGATGACTTTATCATACATCTTGGGCGATGGGACTCTAAAGCTTAAAGAGTTTCAACCAAGCAGCTCCACAATTGTTCCCCTAGTTGAATCGAGTCTTAAGGATGTTGGCTGGGCAAGTTTTGACATCTTCAAGTCTAAACATTTTATTTTTTAAATTATAGTTTTATTTGACAACAGAATTATTTCATTTTTTCCATTCTAGTAGATATGGATGTAATGTAGGATTTAAGATGGTAACATACAAAATTTGAAACAAAATTTTTTTTTCATATTTTTTCCGTCATTTGTGATCATTTTTTGTTGTCAACAAAATAGGGGGTATGAGTAGCTCAATATTGTGTGTACAGTATTTTACATATCAAAATAACTCCAAAATGGGTGTAATTTAAAGAATGTTTAATAAACAAGAGGTCAATGACCTTGAAGCTCTACTGATTGATTTTGATTTCAGGAAGTAGTCGCTACAAACTGGTTTTTTGAAAATCTATTTTTAGCCGTGGTGGCCATCTTGAATTTCCGGCCGACCTGAAATTTTGCTAGGATCAATAAGACTTCAAGAGCAACATTCCTGTGAAGTTTCATGAAAATCCGTCAAGTAGTTTCAGAGGAGTAGTCGCTACAAGTTATCATTATATAACTCTATGTAAACAAACATGGTCACTGGCAGCCATGTTTAACGTCGAATCAAAATAATGTTCGACTTGAATAACCATCATGTCATGCTGATCATTTTAGAAAAAGTCCCATATCAATATCACTTATAGTTTTCAAGAAGTAGTCGCTACAAACTTGTATTTTGAAAATCTATTTTTAGCCATGGCGGCCATCTTGAATTTCCGGCCGACCTGAAATTATATAACTCTATGTAAACAAAGATGGCCACTGGCAGCCATGTTCGCCGAAAATAATGTTCGACTCGGATAACCATCATGTCATGCTGATAATTTTAGAAAAAGTCCCATATCAATATCTCTTATAGTTTTCAAGAAGTAGTCGCTACAAACTTATTTTTTAAAAATCTATTTTTAGCCGTGGCGGCCATCTTAAATTTCCGGCCGACCTGAAATTTTGCTAGGATCAATTAGACATCAAGAGCAACATTCCTGTGAAGTTTCATGAAAATCCGTCAAGTAGTTTCAGAGGAGTAGTCGCTACAAGTTTTCATTATATAACTCTATGTAAACAAAGATGGCCGCTGGCAGCCATGTTTAACGTCGAATCAAAACGATTTTCGACAAGGACCAACATCATGTCATGCTGATCATTTTAGAAAAAGTCCCATATCAATATCTCTTATAGTTTTCAAGAAGTAGTCGCTACAAACTTATTTTTTAAAAATCTATTTTTAGCCGTGGCGGCCATCTTGAATTTCCGGCCGACCAGAAATTTTGCTAGGATCAATAAGACATCAAGAGCAACATTCCTGTGAAGTTTCATGAAAATCCGTCGAGTAGTTTCAGAGGAGTAGTCGCTAAAAGTTATCATTATATAACTCTATGTAAACAAACATGGCCACTGGCAGCCATGTTAAACGTCGAATCAAAATAATGTTCGACTTGAATAACCATCATGTCATGCTGATCATTTTAGAAAAAGTCCCATATCAATATCACTTATAGTTTTCAAGAAGTAGTCGCTACAAACTTGTATTTTGAAAATCTATTTTTAGCCATGGCGGCCATCCTGAATTTCCGGCCAACCTGAAATTTTGCAAGGATCAATTAGACATCAAGAGCAACATTCCTGTGAAGTTTCATGAAAATCCGTCAAGTATTTTCAGAGGAGTAGTCGCTACAAGTTATCATTATATAACTCTATGTAAACAAAGATGGCCACTGGCAGCCATGTTTAACGTCGAATCAAAATAATGTTCGACTCTGATAACCATCATGTCATGCTGATAATTTTAGAAAAAGTCCCATATCAATATCTCTTATAGTTTTCAAGAAGTAGTCGCTACAAACTTATTTTTTAAAAATCTATTTTTAGCCGTGGCGGCCATCTTGAATTTCCGGCCGACCTGAAATTTTGCTAGGATCAATTAGACATCAAGAGCAACATTCCTGTGAAGTTTCATGAAAAGCCGTCAAGTAGTTTCAGAGGAGTAGTCGCTACAAGTTTTCATTATATAACTCTATGTAAACAAAGATGGCCGCTGGCAGCCATGTTTAACGTCGATTCAAAACGATTTTCGACAAGAACCAACATCATGTCATGCTGATCATTTTAGAAAAAGTCCCATATCTCTTATAGTTTTCAAGAAGTAGTCGCTACAAACTTTTTTTTTAAAAATCTATTTTTAGCCGTGGCGGCCATCTCGAATTCCCGGCCGACCTGAAATTTTGCTAGGATCAATTAGACATCAAGAGCAACATTCCTGTGAAGTTTCATGAAAATCCGTCAAGTAGTTTCAGAGGAGTAGTCGCTACAAGTTTTCATTATATAACTCTATGTAAACAAAGATGGCCGATGGCAGCCATGTTTAACGTCGAATCAAAACGATTTTCGACAAGGACCAACATCATGTCATGCTGATCATTTTAGAAAAAGTCCCATAGCAATATCCCTTAGAGTTTTCAAGAAGTAGTCGCTTTAAACTTGTTTTTTAAAAACCTATTTTTAGATTTGGCGGCCATCTTGGATTTCACATCTACATGAATTTTTGCTAGGATCAACTAGACTTCATGGGCAACATTTCTGTAAAGTTTCATGAAAATCCATTCAGTAGTTTCAGAGGAGTAGTCGCTACAAAAAAAAGTTTACGGACAGACAGACGGACGGACGGACGACGGACGCCGCACCACGGCATAAGCTCTGCTGATCTCTGATCAGTAGAGCTAAAAACTCCAACATGGCCTTTTTTCAAATCATTATTCTATCAAAGAGGTTTAATTTCTAAATCATATTTAGCATTTTTAAAGCATTTGTAAACTCAGAATTTGGCATGTCACTACATTAAATATTACAATTGTATCATGTATTTATTTTCTTTACAATACATTTTTGAACTGAATCAAATTAGATGTTCTTTCATGACTCATCAACACATTATAGGTTATTTACAGCCACCCCAGAGAGAGGGGAAGGATACATAGGAATCCAGGAACCTGCCCTACTCTTACTATCAAATAGATTCCTAAGGTTCTTTAATGTTCTTGGAGGATAGACTCCAAAACATAGGACCGCATGTATAAGAACAGACTTTATTTTGTGTTTGTTTTATAAGCTCAAAGTAACAGTGTCCCTTTAAATAGAAGAATTATTTTAGCAAACTAATGCTTGTCAACATTAAACATTTTAGGTGCTAAACCTTTAAATATAAAATTGTCTTTATTTTTCTTGTCACTGAATCATTATTATCATTAACCATTTTTTTTTTTAAATTAATTTTTTCATTTTTTCTGCAATTAAGTGAGGAAGTGTCGATTCTTACGGATGGTGGGAAGTGTACAGCGGTTCTACCCAGGAAAAGTGGGTGGTCTGCCTCCACCACAAAAAATGGAACGTCATGTATATATAACCTTACATGTGTTGAAAATGACGTAAAACACCATACAAACAAACAAAGTTTCTGCAATTAACTCTTTGGTTTAAACATATTTATTTCCAGAATCTTTACCCATTTTGGATATCGAGGGGTCAGTGCAAAACTATTGTAACTAATATGAATAAAGAAGGAGATACAACAGTTCTGCACTGAACCCTCGATATTTAGCAATTAAAAAGTCCAGGTGTTTACATTTAAATCTGCACAGTTGTTTTATGGTGTTCATCAAATTTGCTTTGGCCGTTTGTTTCACTAAGATCTTGGATGAATTCGGCAATTATAAAACAGTGATAAGCAACTGCTGCACCATTTACAGAGATATTACCCTCGATTGTCAAAATAAGAATATCTTATTTAAGCAATAAGAATATCTTATTTAAGCAATAAGAAATATGAAAAAGGTGATTTCTGATTATTTAAGCAGCAACTTTAGTAAGCAGCAACTTTAGTAAACAGCTTATGGTTTTCACCAATTTTGGTTTTCACCAATTTTGATTAAAAGTTTGTTTTAATAAGATCTTCCAACTTGTTTGAAAACTATCAAAATCGAGACCTATGTGCAAGAGTCATTTCCCTTGACGGAGTAAAATGTTGGCCCATAGCTTCTGAACCGCTTCAGATAATGTGGTTAAACTTTAGGTGTGCATGCATCATTTAAGAAAGTTGACCCACGTTCAATATTAGGTCATTAGGTCAAGGTCATGTATTTAAGGCTCAGGTCTGTAGTTACATTAAAGGAGTTGATGCACTATTTTCAAACACTATTTATTTTGAAGGGCTCTGAAAAACTTAAACAAGAGGTCAATGACCTTGAAGCTCTACTGATTGATTTTGATTTCAGGAAGTAGTCGCTACAGACTTGTTTTTTGAAAATCTATTTTTAACCGTGGTGGCCATCTTGAATTTCCGGCCGACCTGAAATTTTGCTAGGATCAATAAGACATTAAGAGCAACATTCCTGTGAAGTTTCATGAAAATCCGTAAGTAGTTTCAGAGAAGTAGTCGCTACAAGTTTTCATTATATAACTCTATGTAAACAAAGATGGCCGCTGGCAGCCATGTTTAACGTCAAATCAAAACGATTTTCGACAAGGACCAACATCATGTCATACTGATCATTTTAGAAAAAGTCCCATATCAATATCTCTTATTGTTTTGAAGAAGTAGTCGCTACAAACTTATTTATTTTAAATCTATTTTTAGCTGTGGCGGCCATCTTGAATTTCCGGCCGACCTGAAATTTTTCTAGGATCAACTAGACATCAAGAGCAATATTCCTGTGAAGTTTCATGAACATCCGTCAAGTAGTTTCAGAGGAGTAGTCGCTACAAGTTTTTACTATATAACTCTATGTAACCAAAGATGGCCACTGGCAGCCATGTTTAACGTCAAATCAAAATAATTTTCCACAAGGATCTACATCATGTCATGCTGATCATTTCAGAAAAAGTCCTATATCAATATCACTTATAGTTTTCAAGAAGTAGTCGCTACAAACTTATTTTTTAAAAATCTATTTTTAGCTGTGACGGCCATCTTGAATTTCCGGCCGACCTGAAATTTTTCTAGGATCAATTAGACATCAAGAGCAACATTCCTGTAAAGTTTCATGACAATCCGCCAAGTAGTTTCAGAGGAGTAGTCGCTACAAGTTTTTACTATATAACTCTATGTAAACAAAGATGGCCGCTGGTAGCCATGTTTAACGTTGAATCAAAACGATTTTTGACTAGGATCAACATCATGCAATGCTGATCATTTTAGAAAAAGTCCCATATCAATATCACTTATAGTTTTCAAGAAGTAGTCGCTACAAACTTGTATTTTGAAAATTTATTTTTAGCCGTGGCGGCCATCTTGGATTTCACATCAACATGAATTTTTGCTAGGATCAACTAGACTTCATGGGCAACATTTCTGTAAAGTTTTATGAATATCCATCCAGTAGTTTCAGAGGAGTAGTCGCTACAAATAAAAGTTAACGGACAGACGGACGGACGACGGACGCCGCACCACGGCATAAGCTCTGCTGATCTCTGATCAGTAGAGCTAAAAATCATTTGAAGCCTGATGACCTATATATGTTTTTACTTGTTTTGAAAGAAATGTCATAGGACCTTGACATATACAAGTTTTAAAAAAAGTTGATCATTAGAACATAATTTTTTATCTTGAATTAATTTTTCGGTAAAAACAAAAGTGGGTGGGGTACGGTCCATATATGTTTGCTTTTTTGAAGTAAAAAGGTATTGCCTACTGGTGCGTTAGCTGTTTGATTCAGTATATGTATTTGGTTGATTTGCCCAAGGGTCTTTTCAGACTTATTGCAACATTTTATATGTTCAATTGTTCAGTTACCATACACCTATGACGAGGCAAATAAAGTTGCTTTTTTCTACCTAAATCCATGTTCAGTAGAGTTCGTGATATTTTAAAAACTAGAAAAAAGGAGGAATGAAACACTAGAAGGGCGCAAGACGCGTTTTACGCATAGTTTCGGATATGTAAGCAAAATCATAAACATGTATATAAATATCACTGTAATATTGATAAGACCCTTTTTTCTTTACAACCTAGAAAAGGGCCAAATATAATTTATGCAGCATGACAATTCAATAGGTAATGGTCATTAACGGCGCAATGTTAAAGGATCTATCCCCACATCAACAGCCACATTTTACGACATACGTACACTGCTTCTAAACCTACTGACGACGAGGTATATATTATATAACATATATTTTGAAAATCTTTATAGACACAATATGAACGGCTTTAACCAGCCAGCCCAAACCCCAGAACTGAAGCGTCGAATTTAGAGTTGTCAACTCATAATTCATTTTACGCATATTCCATCACGGTATTATAAGAACCCTAGAAAAAATATATACTTTTAATTGCCATATATTCATTATAATATGACCTGAACACCTGGATAGAGTTGAAATAAAATGTAACACCCATATAATCTACTGGTGCGTTTTCATTGACCGTCGGAATACTGTACACGGCTCATTATATCTCTGTTACACACATTCGTTACAACTGGCAGGGAGTACGTTACCCTATGACGTACTCCCTGCAACTGGTAACATGGTTTCATGACGCCATAAGTTATAAAAATATAAAGCGGCTAAATGGTCCTGAATAGCTGATCTGATGATCTTCGCAAAGATGAAAAAAGTTATTACACGGCATTATTTTAGTAACAGTGACGTTGACCCAAGAGACCTCAAATGCAGTTCCAAGCTTTCTTTCCATATATGAGTATCCTTTTCCTAACTATAGTAATTGGCAGAAAACCATTTTTTCAGTAACAGCGACCTTGACTCCAAATGCAATACCAATCTTTCTCTCTATATATTCAGCAAGTTTTGTTCCAATACCTCATTCCTAGATGAAGTTATTGTCCGGAAAACAGTGCCCTTGACCCCTGTGACCTCAAATGCAATACCAAGCAACTTTTCCATATAAGCTACCTGCACATCTAGTTTTCTTCCAATATCTCATTCCTAACTAATGTTATTATCTAGAAACAAAACTTCTATTTTTAGTAACAGCGACCTCGACCCCAGTGACCTCAAATGCAATACCAATCTCTCTTTCCTTATAAACTACCTACACAGCAGGTTTCGTGCCAATATCTTATTTCTAACCGAAGTAAATGTCTAGAACTACCCATGATCGACAGACGACGTTGCAGGAAAGTAAAACCCAAGTGCCCACGATGCTTCGTAGGCGACACAATAAAAAATACAAAACTTAGAAGCTGAAATATTTATTCTTATTCTACTAAGTATTTATACCAGATTCCACATTTGGGATATCTATAGTTCATCTTCGACGTTTTCATTATAATTTAATAGTCATAATGATAAAACACTTCATTTAAGTATTCTTCTTGTTAAAAGTAGTCTGGTTCGTGTTTTTTTAAACTGTCACATGAATTCTCAAAACTTCCAATCGATAAATTTTATGCAAGCAATCAGAAATAAACTTAGATGTTTCTACATGAAGGGATCTCAGTTTTAAAATTTTGTGACGGTATAAAAGTCCTTAATGGTTGTAATATTGTTTTAATGGCGTCATGGAAGAGGAGACAATAAACATGACTTTCAACCATTAGACAACTAACATACTGTCCGAAAGCTAAATTTTCTATACTGGTTATAAACTCGTTTCTAACACATTTCATTGTTTTGTGTGGTTTCGGTTCCATTTCATTTTTTTTTCAGTTTTAGTGTCATAGACAATTGAAATTAATTGGATTTTATAGTCGCACAAACAGCTTAGATCAGTTCGACTTTCCAGCTTCCATTGGTTGAGAAAGAAGAAAGACCCCAGGTGCACCCCATGACAATTTTCATGCACGAGAGGGCACCTGAGTAGAACCACTGTTCCGCAAGCCAGCTGGATAGCGTCCTCAGATGATTCCTGGTCCCATAAGGACTCGAACTCACAGCGGTGGGGGGAAAGTGATCTCAAGCTTTACTCACAAACACATTAGGATGTCACGTTTTTGGCAGTTTAAAGGGACATGTCTTCATGCACTGTTTATTAGTTTTATATTTTTAATGTCAACTAGCATATGATTGCAGAATTTTTCCAAGTGTGTTGAAACGCTGAATTTAAGTTCAACGGGTGTCGAAATCGGTGTATTTGGTGAATTTTTGGGTGGATTTGGGGGAAATAGGTTGATTAGGAAATATGTTGATTTGGCTAAGGCTAAGGCAGAAGCTACGGTTTAAAAGCATGCATCAGGCATGAATGACAAGGATGCCTGATGCATGCTTTTAAACCGTAGCTTCTGCCATGGCCTTAGCAAAATGTACCTATTTCCCAAATCTACCTATTTCCCTCAAATCCACCCATTCATGCCCGATGCATGCTTTTATACCGTAGCTTCTGCCTTCGCCGTAGCCAAATCTACCTATTTCCCCCAAATCCACCCAAAAATTCACCAAATACACCCCTAAACTTCCCAAATCATTGAAAAATGATATAAGGTAGATTTGGTGTGGATTTGGAAGATTAAGGGGTAGATTTTGGGGAAATAGGTAGATTTGGGTGTTTTGTGTATTAAACTGAGTTTAAGGGTACAGAACTTGATATCAAATGGTTTCAAACAAAAAACAACACTTACAACTGGTATAATTATTATAATGAATAATTCATAAGACATAATTTTGCGAAATCTCGGACAGTAGTTATTAATTTCTACCTATCACAATAACGAAAACCAAGTGGTTAAATCTGTATACAAGACTGTGCATACAAATCTAGCATTCAAACATATAATTATAATCATTAAGTAAAATAAAGCAGATTTTTTTATATAGATATGCAGTGAATATATGTCATACCTCTTAAGTTTCTGGGTAATTTAAAAGGTCCTAACCCACATCATTGGAAGCAAACCAACTATCAAGTTGTTTAGGATGAAGTATAGTACTGATTTAGTGCATTAATAAACATGAAACGTGTGTTGTTTTTACAAAAAGTGTGTTATCTATTAAATATTACATATTCACTGTCACAAAACAACAAACATACACATTTTACAGGAAACATTTATTTTATAACCGTATATATATAATGTTTGTTCACATTGAAAAGTTTATGTTTTTACTTGTTCCAGCAATATCTAAAGCAATGACAAATTGCATGTTTCTTTAAAGTTAAGCAGGAAGCAAACACACAAAAAAAAGCAAACGTATATTTTTTTGTTCTTCGTAAATTTAAAATCCTTGTCATTCATGCCTGGTGCATGCTTTTAAACCGTAGCTTCTGCCTTCGCCTTAGCCTTATTGGCATCATAAAGGGCCAGCATTTTCTTCATTGCTCCGATTGCCAGACCAGGATTCAAACCCTGAAAAATACAACAATATCACATCAGAAAATGCATTTCAACAATAATGATGAATATATCTTGTCTTATAAACCTAGTGATTTGAATTTAATGTTCTGCTCAATATAAACTTGATGGGAATTTTTCTTGCTAACACATTTAAGACATCAGAAAGACTATAAGAATCCATCATGAGTATCCATGTGAGATAGAGAAATCTCACCCGAGGGGTTAGAATTGCAATCAGGGCTCTGCCGAGTGCCTGGTTGCAATTCTGATCCCGAGGGTGAGATTTCCCTATCTGTCATGGGTCACTCGAGATGGATTATTTTTCTCCCATTATGTGTTTATTACTGGCATAAAATCAATGACTTTGCTGATTTAACGCCAGAATAAGGCGACGTCGACGTAATGTCATGACGTTGTAAGTCACATGTCATGTAAGATAGAGTTACCTCACATGAGGAAAATGCCTATCTCACATGAGCAGGTATGGGAGAATACTCGATCCAGACACTAAAACTGTCGTCCGGAAGAACCCATTGCTGTGAAGTGTGCCTGTAAAGTTTCATGCGTCTAAAGCATATTGCAGAGTTTATACAGAGTGGATAAAAGTTGTGACAGCTGTACTTCACATTTCTCGACCGTACTTACATTTGGACATGTTTTTGTACGGTTCCTGATGGTGTGATGCCTGTACTCGCATCTGGACACGTTTTTGTGCAGTTCCTGATGGTGTGATGGCTGTATTTACCTTTGGAGTTCCTGATGGTGTGATGCCTGTACTCACACGTTTTTGGGCATTTCCTGATGGTTTGATGGCTGTATTTACCTTTGGACATGTTTTTGTACAGTTCATGATAGTGTGATGGCTGTATTTACCTTTGATGGTCTGACGCCGGTAATTACCGTTGTACATGTCTTTGTACAGTTCATTATGGTATGATGCCACCTTTGTACATGTTTTTGCACAGTTTATGATGTTGTGACACCATTACTCACCTCGGGACATGTTTTTGTACAGTTCACGATGGTGTGAAGCCTGTACTCACCTTTGGACGTTTTTGTACAGTTCATGATGGTGTGATGCCTGTCCTCACCTTTGGACATGTTTTGGACATGTTTTTGTACAGTTCATGATGGTGTGACGCCTGTACTCACCTTTGGACATGTTTTAGTACAGTTCATGATGGTGTGACGCCTGTACTCACCTTTGGACATGTTTTTGTACAGTTCATGATGGTGTGACGCCTGTGTTTTTGTACAGTTCATGATGGTGTGACGCCTGTACTCACCTTAAGACATGTTTTTGTACAGTTCATGATGGTGTGATGCCTGTACTCACCTTTGGAGTTTTTGTACAGTTCATGATGGTGTGATGCCTGTACTCACACGTTTTTGTGCATTTCCTGATGGTTTGATGGCTGTATTTACTTTTGGACATGTTTTTGTACAGTTCATGATAGTGTGATGGCTGTATTTACCTTTGATGGTCTGACGCCGGTAATTACCGTTGTACATGTCTTTGTACAGTTCATTATGGTATGATGCCACCTTTGTACATGTTTTTGCACAGTTTATGATGTTGTGACACCATTACTCACCTCGGGACATGTTTTTGTACAGTTCACGATGGTGTGACGCCTGTACTCACCTTTGGACGTTTTTGTACAGTTCATGATGGTGTGATGCCTGTCCTCACCTTTGGACATGTTTTGGACATGTTTTTGTACAGTTCATGATGGTGTGACGCCTGTACTCACCTTTGGACATGTTTTAGTACAGTTCATGATGGTGTGACGCCTGTACTCACCTTTGGACATGTTTTTGTACAGTTCATGATGGTGTGACGCCTGTGTTTTTGTACAGTTCATGATGGTGTGACGCCTGTACTCACCTTAAGACATGTTTTTGTACAGTTCATGATGGTGTGATGCCTGTACTCACCTTTGGAGTTTTTGTACAGTTCATGATGGTGTGATGCCTGTACTCACCTTTGGACATGTTTTTGTACAGTTCATGATGGTGTGAAGCCTGTACTTACCTTTGGACATGTTTTTGTACAGTTCATGATGGTGTGACACCTGTAGACAGAATATTTGTCCTCCATCATTGCCAATCTTTCGTCTGTGTAATCATCACGTGAGTCAACCATCCACCTAGAACAGTCAACATAATATTAACAAGAACCAGTCACATACAGCAAGATCTCCAATGCCATATTACATGTGGCATTTCTACATAATGACTGTGACCTATACTATACCTTTTGATATTGGTATCTGTCATGAGTGACTGTACAATTGTGAACTTCAAGTTTGAAATAAAAGTGACAAAATGAAAATGTTGCAGGTAGTTGTGAATTAAAGTTTTGGTTAAACCATGCTCAGAAAATGCTTTTCATTTATAAAAAATAAAAATAGTTTAATACAGTGGGTGAAGCTTTCTTTCAAAGTGCTGATATGTATACAGGGGACACACTTACTATTATATCTCCCAATCCAGCGATGGCTGGGGATAGTGATATTAATATACATATCTGTGTTATCCTATGGCTATTAAAATATAATTTAAAACTTTAACCTTTCTCTAATATTTTTTACTATGTATGCAAAAAAAAAAAATAACTAGCAATTTTTATTTAACAATGTTATAATAAATGCAGTCCATCTGAGTACACCTAACCAGTCTTTAACCCATAACCGGCTAAGCACGACTATAATAGCCTTTGCGTCCATTGTAAACCCAGATCAGCCTGCGAGTAAGCTGATCAAGGTTTACAATGTCAAGCTGCTGAATCATCTTCCTCAAAACACCCCTTTGTCACATAAATGGAATGGTCTTAAATCAAAGAAAGAACAGTCCATAATATATATGTAAGCATGTTCAGGGCCGTCGATCTGCCGATTTCCCCCTCCAAAAAGTATGTTTCCCCCCCCCATTTCAGACTGAAAATTCCCCCCCTGAAAAAATAAACAAGAGGTCAATGACCTTGAAGCTCTACTGATTGATTTTGATTTCAGGAAGTAGTCGCTACAAACTTGTTTTTTGAAAAATTATTTTTAGCCGTGGCGGCCATCTTGAATTTCCGGCCGACCTGAAATTTTGCTAGGATCAATTAGACATCAAGAGCAACATTCCTGTGAAGTTCATGAAAATCCGTCAAGTAGTTTCAGAGGAGAAGTCGCTACAAGTTTTCATTATATAACTCTATGTAAACAAAGATGGCCACTGGCAGCCATGTTTAATGTCGAATCAAAATAATGTTCGACTCCGATAACCATCATGTCATGCTGATCATTTTAGAAAAAGTCCCATATCAATATCACTTAATAGTTTTCAAGAAGTAGTCGCTACAAACTTATTTTTTAAAAATCTATTTTTAACTGTGGCAGCCATCTTGAATTTCTGGCCGATCTGAAATTTAGCGAAGGATCAATTAGATATTAAGAGCAGCATTTCTGTAAAGTTTCATGAAAATCCGCCAAGTAGTTTCAGAGGAGTAGTCGCTACAAGTTTTTACTATATAACTCTATGTAAACAAAGATGGCCGCTGGCAGCCACGTTTAACGTCGAATCAAAACGATTTTTGATAAGGACCAACATCATGTCATGCTGATCATTTTAGAAAAAGTCCCATATCAATATCACTTATAGTTTTCAAGAAGTAGTCGCTACAAACTTGCATGAAAATCTATTTTTAGCCATGGTGGCCATCTTGAATTTCCGGCAGACCTGAAATTTTGCTAGGATCAATTAGACATCAAGAGCAACATTTCTGTGAAGTTTCATGAAAATCCGTCAAGTAGTTTCAGAGGAGTAGTCGCTACAAGTTTTCATTATATAACTCTATGTAAACAAAGATGGCCACTTGCAGCCATGTTTAATGTCGAATCAAAATGATGTTCGACTCGGATAACCATCATGTCATGCTGATCATTTTAGAAAAAGTCCCATATCAATATCACTTATAGTTTTCAAGAAGTAGTCGCTACAAACTTGTATTTTGAAAATCTATTTTTAGCCATGGCGGCCATCTTGAATTTCCGGCCGACCTGAAATTTTGCTAGGATCAATTAGACATCAAGAGCAACATGTTTGTGAAGTTTCATGAAAATCCGTCAAGTAGTTTCAGAGGAGTAGTCGCTACAAGTTTTCATTATATAACTCTATGTAAACAAAGATGGCCACTTGCAGCCATGTTTAATGTCGAATCAAAATGATGTTCGACTCGGATAACCATCATGTCATGCTGATCATTTTAGAAAAAGTCCCATATCAATATCACTTATAGTTTTCAAGAAGTAGTCGCTACAAACTTGTATTTTGAAAATCTATTTTTAGCCATGGCGGCCATCTTGAATTTCCGGCCAACCTGAAATTTTGCTAGGATCAATTAGACATCAAGAGCAACATGTTTGTGAAGTTTCATGAAAATCCGTCAAGTAGTTTCAGAGGAGTAGTCGCTACAAGTTTTCATTATATAACTCCATGTAAACAAAGATGGCCACTGGCAGCCATGTTTAATGTCGAATCAAAATAATGTTCGACTCGGATAACCATCATGTCATGCTGATCATTTTAGAAAAAGTCCCATATCAATATCACTTATAGTTTTCAAGAAGTAGTCGCTACAAACTTATTTTTTAAAAATCTATTTTTAACTGTGGCAGCCATCTTGAATTTCTGGCCGATCTGAAATTTTGCTAGGATCAATAAGACATTAAGAGCAACATTCCTGTAAAGTTTCATGAAAATCCGCCAAGTAATTTTAGAGGAGTAGTCGCTACAAGTTTTTACTATATGACTCTTATGTAAACAAAGATGGCCGCTGGCAGCCACGTTTAACGTTGAATCAAAACAATTTTTGATAAGGACCAACATCATGTCATGCTGATCATTTTTGAAAAAGTCCCATATCAATATCACTTATAGTTTTCAAGAAGTAGTCGCTACAAACTTGTATTTTGAAAATTTATTTTTAGCCGTGGCGGCCATCTTGAATTTCCGGCTGACCTGAAATTTTGCTAGGATCAATTAGACATCAAGAGCAACATTCCTGTGAAGTTTCATGAAAATCCGTCAAGTAGTTTCAGAGGAGTAGTCGCTACAAGTTTTCATTATATAACTCTATGTAAACAAAGATGGCCACTGGCAGCCATGTTTAACGTCAAATCAAAACGATTTTCGACAAGGACCAACATCATGTCATGCTGATCATTTTAGAAAAAGTACCATATCAATATCACTTATAGTTTTCAAGAAGTAGTCGCTACAAACTTGTATTTAAAAAATCTATTTTTAGCTTTGGCGGCCATCTTGGATTTCACATCAACATGAATTTTTGCTAGGATCAACTAGACTTCATGGGCAACATTTTTGTAAAGTTTTATGAATATCCATCCAGTAGTTTCAGAGGAGTAGTCGCTACAAATAAAAGTTAACGGACGGACAGACGGACAGACGGACGACGGACGCCGCACCACGGCATAAGCTCTGCTGATCTCTGATCAGTAGAGCTAAAAATATAAAAAAAAACTTCTAGTACGTAAAATATTGAGTATGAACTGTATTTAATACAAATTAAACATGAAGACTATTTAAAACAATGATTATAATCAAAATTAATTCCCTCTTTCCTGTAAAAGCACGCTAAAATTCCCCCACCCGAGGGTATGGGTCGCAGTCCCCCAAAACAGATTGACGTCCCTGATGTTTGATAGTGTGAAAAATTCTCTTACAACAGGAAGTATATGTATTATAATCTGTATAGTATACGTATTTGGTATTGATCACTAAGCAAGCTACAATGCTCATACAAATCACTCTCCATGCCCCAGCTGACAGAGATAATGTAGCCTTGTCATGCAAAGAGATGTAGACCCCAGGTAAAACGTGTTCCTGCTGGCGATCAAACACTCTACAACCCCTATTCTGGATACTAAACCTGGCCTAGAATCACCAAATATTCTTCAAACTATTCTTAGACTTGAGCTCCAGTACTCGAATTTCACTTACAAATATTCCCATGACCTTCAAAGATAAACAACCGTATGAAGTTGCTATTTATTAGTATTTATCATATATATACATAGCAGCTTTTTATGAACGTTTATACTGCAAACTTATAGAAATATGTGTGATCGAAATATGCATACTTGGGCTTAAGTCTAAGAATATTCTATGATAGCTATGCTTCGGACAAGAATTATAAGTATAAAATTACAAAGGGCAATAACTCTCAATTAAATGAATACAGAGTTATGGTTCTTGTATTTTGCACTTACTCTCATAGCCATCTATCATTGTGTGACAATTCATTGCAGTCCTATTAGTAGTTTTCGAGCTATAGAGCGGACACAAATTATAAGTATAAAATTACAAACAGCAATAACTCTAATTCAAATGAAGACAGAGTTATCGCTCTTGTGCTCTGCATGTCCTCTCATTGCCCTCTATCATAGTGTGAAATTTCATTGCAATCCCACAAGTAGTTTTTCGAGTGATGGAGCAGACACGAATTATAAGTATAAAATTACAAAGGGCAACAGCTCTTAATTTAAATGAAAGCAGGGTTATGTTTTTTGCGCTCTGCCTGTCCTCTCTTGGCCCTCTATCACTGCAGTCCAATTAGTAGTTTCGAGTTCTGGAGCAGACACGAATTATATGTATAAAATTACGAAGGGCAATAACTCTAATTTAAATGAAGGCAGAGTTATGGTTCTTGCGCTCTGCACATCCTCTCATTGCCCTATATCATCTATCATTGTGTGAAATTTGATTGCAGTCCCAGTTTGTAGTTTTTGAGTTATAAAGCGGACACGAAATGGGACCGACGGAGGGCATTACTATATCCCTTTTCCGCCTGTTGCGGCGGGAGATAAAAAAAAAATCTATAGAAAAGCTTGACATACACCCTTTAAAAAGTGCTTGGCAAATGAAATACCTGTAGGCCTGCATGAGCACAGCTGGACCGAGATACTTGTCCGAGTTCCACCAGTAACTGGGACATGACGTCGAGCAGCATGCACACAGAATACACTCATACAGGCCATCCTGAAACAAAACATCACCTGCCATAATCCAGTCTAGGTCATGAAGATTTGATAACAAGTTTAGCAGTGATGATCCCAAGATTTTCCTATGTGAGTCTTTTGTACATTGGTCACCAGTTTGGTTAAACCGGCCACCAGTTTGGTCAAGCCTGTTTGAATTGTAACGTCTTTTCCAGCATATTTTTAAAATAAACTATGTATGACGGTCGATTTTTAGTGAAGGCAGACCACTCACTTACATGTATTCCTGGGTAGAACCAGTACTGTATACCTCTGCCATCTGTAAGAATTGACAATTTCTTACATACAAGTCGAGCTCCCAGTGGAATTTGAACCCAAAGCGGTGAGTGGCAAAGGTTCCAGTGTCTTTACCATCTTGACCATGGAGGAGCTTGTTAATTCAGTCATAAAAGTCAAACAGTCTTTAATAATATGAAAGTAGAATTGTTTTAAAAAGGCAGCCCCATTAGATTATGAAACTGATCATGGGTAGACTTTGTGAATATAGTTGTGTTCGGAGTAAAATATGTTCAAAGCTTTTGGTGCTACAGGCAGACAAATCTGGACTTGAAACCGCTGAGGGTGATCCCATTAAAACATACACGGCATCCCAGGAAGGGACTTTTGAAACTGACCATCCACCCATATATGAAATACTGAGTTAATAGAACCAAATTTCGAAAAGAAGGTTCACCCATAGATGTTTATTAAATTGCCTTCCTGGCATCCCAGCCTGCAGGTATGTTTAAATGGAATAGCCCAGAGTGGGATGGCTTTTCTTCTTACAAGATAAACATTTTAGGTGAATTAAGACTCGATTCAACATTGTGGTTACCAAAATAGAATAACTTCTTCCATTTTGAGCCAAATATTGTGACGGGAGTCTTGGATGTTACAGGAAGTTGAGTTTATTTATGACCCTAAATAAGTAACGTTTCTGTGGAGTTTCATAAACATATAAATAAAGGTTTAGGAGAAGTAACGGTCACAAACTTTTACTTTTGTTATTATTTTCTTGGTGAAAATTCCGCCCAGAAGAGATTTAATCACCAAAATTAATCTAGTTTAAAAGGGCTGAAAGCAATATGACCCAACCCTATTTACTGTCAGACATAAAACTTGCAAGTTTTAAATACTACAGTAAACCCATAATTAATTGAAAAGTGTAAATACTTCAAAATTAAATTGAGCATTGTTTTCATAAATTGACGAGATATAACAAATAGAAGACCCATTCGTCGAGAAGAAGTTGTCCTAGCCCGGTGCAGGATAGGGCATACATTTTATACTCATTCATATATATTACAAGGTGAGCAAATACCAGAATGTATACCCTGCTTTGCACCGTTAAATCACTATAATATGTTCTTATATATATTTACTTGTTTATATACTCGTTGACGGGCATTTGTTGATTTACATACATAGTTTATATTACTACCATATCATCCCTTATTTGTAATTAGTTTTATCTTTATACATTTTTGCGCACAATATCATAATATGACCTATTTATGTATTGACGTGCCGTAAAACACCATTCATTCATTCAATTCTGACAGTAGTCATGTTATTAATTTTTGATATTAATTTAATAACAAAACAAAGGAACTGAATTAGATTTTATAGTCGCACCAACAGCTTAGGTCATATGGCGACTTTCCAGCTTCCACTGGTGGAGGAAGACCCCAGGTGCCCCTCCGGACAATTTTCGTGCACGGGCGGGCACCTTGGTAGAACTACCGACGTTCCGCAAGCCAGCTGGATAGCTTCCTCACATAAAGATTCCTAGGCCCCTGAGGGATCGAACCTACAATGGTGAAGGGCAAGTGATTGCAAGTCAGATACTCTAACCACTCGGCCACGGACGCCCCTAATAACAAAACAAACTTGTACATTTCATAGCTAGCCTAACATCCTAAGATGAATGTTTGTGACCAAACTACTTCATAAACAATTCAACCTGTTAGAACATGCGTCCCAATTTAGTGCATTTTTGCACATTTATAGGGAGGGAAAAGAATTTGAAAAATGCTATTAAACAAAAGTTTATCCTTTAGCATCATATGGTTAAAGGGACATAACTCTACCAAGTTGTTGTTTTCAGTCACTCACCAGCTTTGCCCTATCTGGTATACTCTGAAGGTAAGATTCTTTGCCAATATCTTCTTCCTTCACTCCCTTCTTCTTGAGGTATGGCTCAATTGCCGTGTACTGGGCATAGAAATTGCTCATGTCCTGTCATGAAAGAAATGAAGAAATGTGAGTGCTTGTATGTAACATTGACCAGGTAGTTATATACAGTCACACCTGTGTTAAAGCCGCTATCCCGGCAACAACAGGCACAGTTTACAACAGATGTACACCATTTCAAAGCTTACTAATGATAATGTACATAATTTTATATTGCAAATTTATCCAAACTATATTATTTACTACAATATAAACGTCTGAACCCTATTGTTGTTGTTTCCAAAGCTTCGAATTACGAGTTTCCAACATTCATTTTACACAAAATTTCAATTACGGGTATTTTAAGTACTGGTGCATAAATCTAGACTTTTAATCGGCACATATACATTATTTTAAAACCTCAACAGATGGATAGTTTGGAAATAACAGCTTTGTTCCGACATTTGGCAGTTTAAATTTTTTAAGAGGTCACGAAGCTTGATGAATTGTTTTAATACGTTGTGGTCATGAATTCTGACGGGCAACTTATAGCACTGTTCATTAACTTTGTGATTGCGTACATATTTTTTAACATATGGGGGAGCGAATAAATCTTCAGGGTTCGGTGTTGTCATTTATTTACTTACCGGCACTAAATCCTTGATCACGTACATGTGGGGAAGAGGGTAAATCTTCAGAGTCTGGTTGTTGTCATTGATTTTACTATGAAATAAAAAAGATCAATCAGTATACTTATATACAAGCAATAAATTACAAATAATAGCTTTCAAACTTCACGATTGCACCAAAAGGGATGTTAATCATATAACAATTTCATAGTATCTGTCTGCTTAATATCAACAACATTTAAACCTTTTAAAGAAGTTTGATTTAGACTTCCCTTCAAAAGCACGGCCTCCTCTGGGATTCGCAAATGGAGCCAAATGAGACAAAATAATAAAAGTGGCGATAAAAAAATAACTTTGGCGAAAGAAATATCCAGTGTCAGTCATGAATGTTGTGTATTACTTTCCAATCTCGTCATACCCCTTGTATAATCACATAATAACCTAATAGCCAAAATTAGCACCTCTTATAATTTCCAAGTCCAGAAGGCAACACTTGTCCATGATGAGGTGTGAAATACACACATTTGGTGTCAAGTATACATCAGGCTTTGATTATAACTGACAGGATAAAATAAACCAGTGATCAGTATAATTCTAGATAAGATTTTGTACTTGTATACAACAGGGATTTTTTTCATGATTTTGGGAACATGACCCGTACCCCTGGAATTGGGAATTTTAGCGCGATTTTTCATAAAATTGGGAATTGTAGCGCGATTTTTAATAAAATTCGGAAAAATATAAAGTAAAGCTTTCCTTTCATAATTATATCTTTAATACTGTTTTTTGTACACCAAGATAAACAGAAGCATTTATAAGCTTTTGAACCCCAATCATTGGATTGGGACACTAAAAAAAAAAAAAATAATTTAAAATTGGGAATTTTTTCCTCTTAATTGGGAAAAAAAGGTATGTTTTGGCATTGGGAATATGACCGAATTTCGGCTATAAAAACAGCCAAAAAAAAAACCTGTACAAGTATAGTATTTATTTCGAAACTGAAACATTTCCAGATTAAAGGGACACTGTCCGTAAGTAAGCTGATATTGAGCATAATCAAATAACTGTCTGACTTTTATTCAATGAAATGTATACATGAAAACATGAGCATAGACCCAAAAAAGTATGTAGTAACACATTCGTGAGTTTGAAGAAAAAAAAGTTGTATTTATTATTTGTAAATAATGTGGGACCCACTTTATTTACTTTTTATGCTGATCACGTGACTTCCATTAGCGCATTAGGTTTTCTACATAGTATGTATTGCGAAATATGTGTTGCCCGCATAGCTCAGCTAGGAGCGACATCGTCATTACCCACACAGTCTTATTACCCGTTAGTGTAATTTTAGTTTGGGCTGCTGGTTCAAACTCGCAAAGCGATAGTTCTTTTTTTTGTACCGCAATTGAATTCCGTCAAAAAAATTTGCTTTTAATTAGTAAATATTCAATACTGTTAGTGTGTAATGTTTGAGAAGGTAATTATTGTGTGTTTTAAAAGCTAAAAGTTACGGACATTGTCCCTTTAATAAGTTTTATTTTTCTGTAAAAAATTGATTAAAATATTTTTTTAAATATAATTTTATGATTATAATTATTACTAACTGCTTTATTCATGGACCATACTTCATTTAAAAATACATACATTTTTTTTTTGAAAATATTATATGCTATCTTTAGAGCCAATTTTGGCTCCAATGTCTCCAATTTGGCTCCAACTTTTTTCATTTGGCAAAATTGGTTGCGGAAGGAAAAAAATGGCCAGAGGAGGCCCTGAAAAGAGTAAATAAGCACCACCAGGTGTCAATTTACAAGCATCTACACATTTCAAATAAATATAAAATGGCTCACCAAAGACATGCCAGTGTGTTTTCTCCACCAATATTCATGGAACATGATCCACAGATTCCTTCTCTACACGACCTTCGGAAGGTCAAGGTTGGGTCAATGTGGTCCTTGATCTTAATGAGGGCATCCAGGACCATGGGACCACACCTATAAACAAGAATATGCAGTACCCTGAAGATTCAATTTTCTAATTTAATATCAGATATGAACATCTCAAACATTTATATATTTTTTTGTTGAAATTTTAAAGGCAACAGAAACAAAAGACGTACAGTTACAAGACAAGACATCTTTAATATTGTGAATTATAAACGTAAACGTTTGTTTAAGGTAAATGTTTGTGGGAGCACTGACTGTCATCCATAACTTTTGTTTGGGGCGCTTATTTCAGCCAAAGGTTTTTCTGCAAAATCTTGAGAAATTTAAACAATACGCAACACAATAATATATCATTAGAACTGGCATTTTAGTGGTAAATAAAAATACCTTTGTTTTGATAATTGGTTGAGAAATAAATATTTTACAGCTCAACTGAGTTTTTGATGGTGTTTTTCCCCCATGTAAATTCCTTGTTGTTCCAGCACAAAATTAAGAAATTTCATATAACTACAGTTAGCCTTCATATTCTGCAATAAATCTTTCAGGTTTACGAATATCCAACAATTTAAAACCATTTTTGGATAAAAGTTATAAATATAAATATCTTTCAAATTTTTCATTCATGCCCCACCAAAAACAGCATTTCGCGCATGACATTTTTATTTCACAACCGATTTTGAAAAATATTTAAAGGAATTTTTACTTACCACTAAAAAATGTCTGTTTCATTGATATACAACTTATTTAGGTACTAGATGAATTTTGTCTGAAAAGTCAAAAAAATCTTTGGCTGAAACAAGCGTCCCAAACAATAGTACTTCAAACGAAAAAACAAAAGGATGTGTACACAAAATCTTTGTTCAACTGTGACAAGATATTTTTTAATGCATATCGGACATATTTCCTTGGCAAGTGTACTGACAGACAATGTATGTAAGACAGGCTCTGATGTGTCTGTATCAGACAATTACAATTTCTTGCAAACCTTGGGCGCCAATTACCAATATCCACTGTCACAATATTTATATGATAATTATAGGCATACCGATTTTTTTTATTTTGAAATATTCATTGCCACTGTTGGTTTTTTTCCTAAATGGAGTGAACAAATTCCTAATCCAGAAAAAAAAAAGAAAGAATATTATTATGTTGTATTTTTTTTTAAATATTTAGAGTGAAACTTAGAAGGGAAAAATATTTTCTTTTAGGTTAGGGTATTAAATGAAATACTACAAGAGAATGTAAACATATGATAATGTGCTTGCAAAGTATTTAAGCATACAATATTGCTTTTGTTTGATACTGAAAAATTCCCAACTTAAGGTAAAACAACCTAAAATGTTCCCAATTGAATGGGTACCGGTACCATTCACAAAAGGCGAATAAAATCGCTGATCAATAGGGTTGGGAATCGACTGAAAACTCATGATCGATCATCAGAATATTTAACCGACCAATGATCAATCATTAATCGATTACACATGGCTGCTATAAAAGACAAGTATAAGCCTTTTTCAGACTATAATGAAGAAAAGATAAGAATCATATTTCAAGTAAGTTCTGGTAATAAAGGAACTGAATGAAACTGACACATATATATTTTATAACATAAGTTGTGCTACCCACTGTGCTTTCTTGTTGCAAAATTATAACTCATTTTATTTTATTGTACAAGAGAATGAAATAAGCCATAATTTTCAACAACCGAGTAAAGTCGATCATGAAAAATTGTAATGTTTAATCAGATCAAAGGCATAACTCACTGATGATCGATCAAATCGATAAATCGAAACAGCACTACTGATCAATAATAACCTCTGTTATTGAATAAAGCCAGAAAAAGCAGCAGCAAGAATGTTGTGGAAAATACTCCCAAGTTGATCTAGAGTTGGCGACCTACAAATGAACTTACGTATTGAGGTCTACTTCATATGTCTGCTGTTTGGGCTTGTCCCCTGGCTTGTCAGGGTCCTGGTAACAACAAAAGAAAAGAAACTATATTGTATCTAATCAGTTTGAATAATCAGAATAAATATCAAGGCATTTAAATTATTCTACAATTGTATACAAGTTGTAAGTGAAAGAGTATAGTGTTGCCCACTTGGAGACATGGGGTTTTTTGGTTCCTCTCGCATTAAATGCAGTCATCCACGCAATCAATTATACATCATGTGTAGCTAGTTTCATAATGTTAAATACAGATTATACCTTATTATAAGCATCTTAACAGTGCCGAAATAATAATAACATGTTGTACACCCTTTGTTAATCACATCAAATGATAGTATACATACAAATCTGTAGATGGAAAATTTCTTAATCTTCTTCTGTTGTGGAGCAGCTGCAGTCTGAGCACATCGTGTCTGAAGTAAACCATACGAATTCACACACATAAATTTTCACTGTGTTGGGAATCGGACTGCAAAATTACTATTGATAATCATTACTATCGATAATCAGAAAAACAATTGATTATCGATTGAATAATCAGGTTTTTCATTGATGTACAACAGACGCAATATTATATGTAACAGTAACCTCTGCTTCTTTGGATTTTAGACATCCTCTGTAGCATGCTAGTCTGTTTAATTCTAGTGTAGAATTACACAGCTACAAAATGAGAGGAATTGCATGGTAAACATATAGGCCTTTATGAATTGGGTACAACGAGTAAGACTACTGAAAAGAAATAATCTGTGTCAAACGAAAATTGATAGTGAAAAATTACTAATGACTGTCACTGATTTTACGTCAGTTTGATTGTTTGAGACAATCGGCACATCACTGCTGTTAAATGGATGGATTTAAATTGCTGCCACTTGTGGAATGTTGCTCGATAAATTGGAGAAAACCGGTAAAAGTGCTCAAATTAATTTAAAGGAACAAACAGCAAAAATGGGATTATAGCAGGGTTCTCCACAGCACCGCACTAGCTTTGTGCTTGAAATTCAAAATCACTATTAGGCGTAATAAAAAATATTGTTTGTTTCCGGCGGCCCGACCGTCCCTAATTTTTTGCCGCCGACCCTAAACTTTTTTTGGCCGCAAAATCGGGCCGGATATTTTTTCGGCGCCGCGCAATAAACTTTCAACTTTATACAAACAAGATGGCGGCGCGGAAAAAAAACTAATTAAAAACATTCCGCACACAAAGCTGTTACAGGAAATATTTGAAGAAAATCACAGCCAGGGAAAATCTCGTGACAAAACGATTACTTGCAAAGTGAAATGCAAGACGAATATTGAGAAATCTGAAAGTTTCGAGATTGAAGCCGTAACCATGACAGAAGATCCGCCATATTTGAGTTTCCTATCTGCCTCAATGCAAAATAGGTCAAGTTTAATAACCAATATCTCTGTTAATAATGGCTTAACAATTATCAGATTAAGTCATATTGTCAATTAAAGTCAGATTTATAACTTTGATGTCTTAACCTGTAAATTTCTAGCCAGTATCATAGAAGAAACGTTTTCTGAAAATTGCACGCGCGACGGATTTCGGAAAACCTGTTCGCTATTTTTAGCTCCTGGCAGAAGGGTGCTTGTGATGTAATGGTGTTTTCTTTGGATAACCAATGAAATTCATTATTCAAATTAGATGATAATGTTACATGGAACTATGGGTAATATATGACAACAAAATGTAGTGGAAAATTCTGATTCATTCTATTTTTAAATCGAGGTCAAAGTTTATCAACTTTGAGGCCTAGTTTCACATAGAAATAATCCGATGTGAAGGGGCGGTCATATACCATTGGGAAGCATTTTTTTTACTCTTTAAAAAGCATGTTGTCTTTTGTTTTTATCTATTAGCGCATTTTACCGCAATGCCTACAAATAAAGCAGGTGTTACACGTAACTGTATGAAAGTAGTAGAGCGCAATACACACTTCAGCTGATGACGCGGGTTGTTTATACACAAAATCTGGCAGATAAAAATAAAAGATGTTAAGAGTTTAAACTGCAATAACTTTTTTATTACTAAATGAATTCTGATATTAATTTAAACGGCATTATTTTTGTTTTTCTTTCCTCGTTTGAGTAGTTAATATGGATTAAATATTATTTTTTTAATCCAAAAAGGTCTGTCATGGTTATTGAAGGTATGAATCAGTTGAAAACGTGTGAGTTTTGCAGCATATTTTTTATATTTTAATAGATATGTATCGTATTGAAAAGTGATGGGTATGTGTATATTAAAATAAGTGCATATATACTTTTCTGAAGCTATTAAAGGCACCATGGACTACACCCCACCCACATTAGGTCGTACTGCACTAAATTAGCGATATCAAAGGATTTTTGAGATCATCAAAATATGATATTGTTTTTGTCTCGAAGTATAAGTATGATGATGACAAACATGCTTTTAAATGACATTTTATTTGCATAATTTTGCTTGAGAAAAATAATAAAATAAATTCTGTCAAAAGATAATTAATATTTCCCTGACATGTTACGTGTGTGACGGTCTGTTCATACATGTACATACTAATTGTCTGTGATATCAGTCCGGTTAAATCACTCTGTCTGTCTGTCAGTCAGTCAGTCTGTCTGTCCGTCCACAAACTTTGTCTGACAATATAACTTCTTAACCCTTTGGTGAATGGTCTTGAAACTTGAGTGACCCCCCACCAGTAAATGATCCCTATAAACACTGAGGTCAGTAGGTAAAAGGTCACGGTCACTGTGACCTCTAATAGTTAAGCATTGAATTGGTCATAGAATGGACAAGGTACTGCCTAGGGTCTTAAAACTTCATATGTAGATGCACACTGATATTAAAGTACAATATGAAAGACACTTTAATATCTCAGTTTTTAAAAGTGAAATTATGCCGTTGCCAGAAGTCAGCATTAAACTTGGAAATAAAAAAAGCAACAAATGTAAACATGAACAGTAAGTATTTATTTCATATATTAACATTTAAATACAACCATATAACATTATATACATCATCAGAGTGATTATACATTCGGTTGTACACCAAACATGAGAAGAAGATGCATATTTATGAGGTTTTCTTTAAAAAAAAATATTTAAAAAAATAAAATTATTTGCCTACCTACCGACCCTATTTTTTTTGGCCATGTCAGTGGAAACAAACAATTTTTTTTTTTAGGCCTTAGGCCAAATAAAATTATACCTGAGTTTACTGTAACCCGACCGACCCGCTGAAAACACACCCGAAAGAATTCTTTTTTTTTTTTTTAATAATCATGTTCACGCTATCACGGCCGACTCATGTGCTCATTGTCCTGCTGTTGGAACTGACCCTCTTCCGGACTTGCGAAAAATAAATTAAACTATTTTGCCCCTTTGCAATAATTACAAGTGATTGGGAAAAGAGCCAGTTGTTGCCATGCCTTTTGGGAAACAATAACACATACACAATTTCATATTGTTATCTATTGTAGTTTTTAAAATACCACATTTCCCCTTCATCAAAGCTCATCGCCACCTTAAATTAACTTTGCCAAAAAATAAAATAAAAAAATAAAATGCCTACCTACCTACCCAATTTTTTTCAGCAATGTTACAGTAAACACAGGTATAATTTTATTTGTGTCCTTAGCTCAGTCCTTTAAATACTAAGTGCGATGCTTAGAGACTACTTAATGGATTTTCATGAAACTTCACAGGAATGTTGCTCTTGATGTATAGTTGGTCCTAGCAAAATTCAGGTCAGCCCGGAAATTCAAGATGGCCACCACTGCTAAAAATAGATTTTTAAAAAACAACTTTGTAGCGACTACTTCATGAAAACTGTAAGTGATATGGATATGGGACTTTTTATAAAATGATCAGCATGGCAGGATGTTGGTCCTTTTCGAAAATCATTTTGATTCTACCTCAAACATTGCTAACAGCAGCTATCTTTGTTTACATTATAGAGTTATATAGTAAATACTTGTAACAACTACTCTGAAACTACTTAACAGATTTCATGAAACTTCACAGGAATGCTGATCTACCTTTCAGAACCTGCCAGTAGAGCTTCAAGGTCATTGACCTCTTGTTTTTCTTAGTTATCTTTCAATTAAAATTAAAAGTCAAACTTTAGTGATTAAATTAAAATATTTTTATTTTTTATTAACAAAAAGCTGAATTTTGTAGGTCAAAATACTTTTTTAATTACACAAAAGAAGGTCACGTGACCAAAACATACTTTCAAAATGGCAGTCGACAGATTTTAAATATGTAAACAAGCACGGTTTTTGCTGCTGGAAGGTGTATTAAAGGTAGTAAAACATTGTGCGTGAATTGATTCATGTGTTGAAAGAAATTATCTCAAACTAGACACAATTTGCAGCAGGAGTTATTCCCTGAATATGAGATTTTACAATTAAATTGTAAGAAACATGTGTCCCATTCACGGTCAATTGTTTTTGCCGATTATAAGACACTGTAACATATACATCCCTAACTTTTTTATAAAATATAAAATAATTATTGAAATTGAAAGAAGTAAATCATTTTGTGGTCTATTTGTTATATTATCAGTCAAAGCTCTAACCATAAACAGTTACGTTTTTCATAATCTGTGACTGTTATTAAAAAAACAACTAAAACTGGGATAGTAACCAGAAGCAGTTACTACCACAAAATCATTCAAGTTTAGATGCATTCTATCTTCTGTACAGGAATTTTCCCTGTATATATATAATTTTCTCCAGGTAGGGTGATTATTCAACTTTACAACTATGCAGTAAAATTCTATGAGCATCGATGAAAATCAAATGCGCAAAGCCTCTAAAGTTACCTACTGTTATGCAATAAAATTCATTAAAAATCATTTTTTAGGCACCAACATGACAATTAGTGAACAACAGCTAATTAGATCTTGATGAAGATGTATTTACCCTTAATAATAAGTATTCAGACATAAACAAACACTGCACATTTGGGAACTATTTAGATTTATTAGCAAATGATCTTGGTAACTGATTTAGGTTACAAATGGTTATTAGGGAAAAGTATCTGCTACTCTAAACCAAAGGGAGATAATAATTTGGCATTTTAATAACTTCCAGCAGTTATAAAACTTGTAACTGTTTAAGGTTAGAGCTCTGACTGATTATGTAGCAAATAGGTTGCCTAGAGATGGGGTGAGTATAGAAAAAAATAGACATGAGCGTGAGTAGCAAATAGGTGATGATGATGGGGTGAGTATAAAAAAATTGAATTGAATGTTGTTTAACGGCTCATCAACACAGTATAGGTTATTTAGAGCCGCCCCAGAGAGAGGGGAAGGATACATAGGAATATGGGAACCTGCCCTACTCTTATAATCGAATAGATTCCTATGGTTCTTTTACGTGCTCGGAGGATAGACCGATACACGGGACCGCCCATTTTACGTCCCTATCCGACGTACGAGGCTGAGGGAAAGTGTCTTGCCCAAGAACACACAGACGGAACTCAGTGGCACCACGGAGGATTGAACCCGGGGCCTCCGGTTACAAATCCGCCACGCTACCGACTGCGCAAAAAATAGACATGAGCATGAGGAGGTCCCTCTTACGACTGACCGAGGGCTATCATTTTCTTAACTAAAAAACATGTGGCTATTAATTAAAAATGGCCTGTTCAGTGGCAAGGACTGAACCAAACATAAAAAAGTCAAACGTGTATGCACGTCGCAGGACAGTGCATATCAAAGCAGTGTAAGTTTTGTCAAGTAATTATCTTATATCCATATCCATCACGCCAGGGAGTAAGTATACGGGGAGGAGAAACGGATCATTTTGCCGTTTTATGTTGTCGTGCGTGTTTCACTACTGCGTGAAAATGACTACTTCCAGTTGTTTCGCGCGTGTGTGAAAAACAGCAAATTCTTATAAATTATTACACTTACAAACTCAATAAAGGTGCGAAATGTTAACATCAGTATTATTTATTGACATTGTGTCCTCTGATACAGAGCGTGTATTTGTTTGCATGTATAAAAGCACATTTTACCAGACGGTTCCGTGTAACAAAGATGGCGCCACTCTGCGCAAATAAAAATGGTGACAGTGTATAGCTATTGCAAACGAGATACGAGACTACGGGTTATTTAGGCATTAATAATAACAAAAAGTGAATAATAGACATGTTTATCTTTGTCAAGAAGGTAATTTTAAGGTGGTGATTATAAGACAAAGCCTAAAAAGAGGTGATGAAAATGTGCCTTTTGAGATATCTGCTGAAAATTTTAATTTTTCAAATTAAAAATGGTGTGGAGCTATTGCAAACGAGATACGAAGTATGGGTTATATTAGGCATTAATAATGACAAAAAGTGAATAGTAGACATATTTATCTTTGTCAAGAAGGTAATTTCGTGATGTTGATTATAACAGAAAGCCGTAAAAAGAGGTTGTAACAACTGCCTAATTTGAGATGTTGGCAACTGCCTAATTTGAGATGTTGGCTGGAATTTTAACTTTTCACATGTAATGCGCTTACGATCGATTTACCTGCGTTTATTAACCCGTTTCTCCTCCCCGTATACTTACTCCCTGATCACACAAAGAGAAAAAATCTAGTTATGTAACTTCCCTTGAAGTGTTTTGTAATCAACTATCGTTCAATGTCAATTTAAAATAAATTTGTACAAATTCAAGGGCATGGATTGTGTAAAGCACAATATAAAAGGTATCTTAACATGTTTTATTATAACATGAATAACGGTCATTTAGATTTTAAATACCTTAGTAGAATAAATTAATACATAATACAGAACATAAACGACCTTGACATTAGACTATGAGGCTAAGGTTACGCAAAACTTACAAGTTCAGTATTAAATTTCTGCCATTAACGTAACGACTACTTGACAAAACTAGTGACGTTTATTTGCGCATGATATTAAGAACAATGTCACATTAAAAATACCTGTATCAACTGAACAAGAGCCGACTGTGGCTTCAAAAACTTCACAAGGTTCTTGGCCGACATCCTTGGTTTTATAACCTAACGAACACAGACGAGGTAATCCGTGTGATAGACTGGTGGGGTCGGTCTAATTCGCTGACTTTCATAGTGACTTCAGCTATGCGCTGACCCAAAAGTGATTAGGCCAACGATAACGCTGACCTTGTCCTTGTTAATTATTTACTTATAAAATATAATTAGATCTAAATACTTTTTTGATTATTTCTAAGCAAAACAACGCATATTTGAATATATTTAGCAAAATCATACAAAGCCCTGATTGTGTACAGTATACTTATCTTATTTTAAGCATTGTTGTTACCAATACTTACGTCTCCAGTAAATCAATTTATCAATTATCAATTAAATGGGGGGTAAAACAGTATTTTGAATGTCTATTATTGGATAAATTATGAGCCGACTTTTTCTGAAGTTTCTCAATTTGCTGATCTTGTTGTTTATTAATTTGGTATTAGTCTTAATTAAATTGATTGTTTGTTTTTTAATAAATGATATGTGTTTATCTAGTATTTCAACTGAATTAGGGAAACATATTTTATTGGTATTGTTCAAAACAGGGCTTTAGATAATTATCATCCCAGTTTAAAAGTGGCAAAGAACACAAATCAAAAACGGGTTATTTAAATTTTTGTTTTCTCATTATTTATCATAATTATTTTAACAAATATAAATGATAATATATTACAATAAGAATATAATGAAAACAATTTAAGATTCATCATGCAATTCTTACTCAAACACAAAATGGTCCATTATTTTTAATTCATTTATTCAATTCTTTATTCAAAAAAGGTTTGCAATTTTCTTTAATTCCAGTGGCCCTGTGGTACAAATTCCATGCAAACAGGGAAAAACTATCATGGCCAAATTTTACAAGGACAAAGTTCTCAAAGCAGTCAACAATAATTACAAGAATAAATGCCCAAGTAAAGTTTAGAATGGCATCCAGCTGATTCATAACAATGCCTCAGCTCACAAAGCTAAAAGTGTACAGTCTTTCTCGGAGCAAGAAAAAGTGGTAAGGCTTGAACACCCACTTTATTCTCCCGACCTTAGTCCCTGCGACGTTTTCCTATTCCCTTTGCAGAAGAAAAAAACTCTCTGGTAGACGCTATGCTTCCAGAAGTGCCCTTGGTGCCGGAATATTTCAGTGTCTCAACAGTATACCAATGGGAGACTACTTTGCTGCGTTTACGTCATTTGATAGCGCGACTCCGAAAATGTGTATCTGTTCACGGGGAATACTTTGAAGGATTGTAATAAGAAGTTTTTTTTATATTCCAGTATCTGTTAGCTCCGAATACCAGGGGGCGTCCGTGGCCGAGTGGTTAACATCTCTGACTTGAAATCACTTGCCCCTCACCGCTGTAGGTTCGATCCCTCAGGGGCCTAGGAATCTTTATGTGAGGAAGCTATCCAGCTGTCTTGCGGAACGTCGGTGGTTCTACCAAGGTGCCCGCCCGTGCACGAACATTGCCCGGAGGGGCACCTTGGGTCTTCCTCCACCGTATGACCTTAGCTGTTGGTGCGACTATAAAATCCAATTCAATCAATTCAATCAATCCGAATACCAGTGACAGACTATATTGAACCCCACACTCGTACATGTCAAGTACACATTGACATTCGAAAACAATATATTAAATCACGTTACTTTGTTAGACCAAGCGTTTTTAAATGTATTGAGCTAATGCAGTCTGTTAGTTTTTCTGTTATCTCAAAACTTTGTAAATTTGTACATCAAGCGGCAATTATTCGTTAAAGTAAATACTACACCATCTTTTGCACATCTATATGATTAGTTCTCCTGAACCCCAAGCCGAATGTCAACGAAACGTTGCAGGGATGATCAATACCAAGCCCAGTTTTGCGTATCAATGTCATGTTCTGAACGACAGACTTTTGGCGGAGTTATGGCCCTTTAAAGGGTTTTGATACACAAACTTTGGGCTAGTTCTCCTGAACATCTGGCCAGATTTCAACGATGATCAGTATCAAGATAGTTGTGTATATCATCGCCGTATTCAGGTTGAATATTTTTTCCTTTTAAACTTTTTCCAGACTAGTCTCTTCTAAACTCCTGGCCGTGTTGAAGCGAATCGTGTCAGGGATGATGAGTACCGAGCCTAGTTGCGTATGTCATTGCCGTGTTCTTGTTGAATGATTTTTGGCACACTTATTGCCCTTTTAAGGTTTTAATACACAAACTTTTTCCAGGCTAATTCTCCTGATCCCCTGGCCGGATTTCAAAGAATCATGGCAGGGATGACAATTCCAGGCCTAGTTGCGCATTTCATGTCCTAGTTCCAGTTGAATGAATTTTGGCAGAGTTATGCCCCTTAAAAGTTTTAATACACTAACTTTGTACAAACTAGTTCTCCTGAACCTCTGGCCGTATTTCAACGAATCTTGGCAGGGATGATCAATACCAAGCCTAGCTGCGTTGTTGCCATGTTCCGATTGAAGGACTTTTGACAGAGTTATGGCCCCTTATACATAAGCTTTATCTTTAACCAGTAGAGCGTTCACATTACCACTTGGGCCTCCCGTTAAATTTGTGATTTAAATCTCTTAGCCCTTTTGCATTGTGAATTTCATCAGTATACCATCCTGGAAGAGTTCTAGTTTTTATTATTTTAGTTTTAATTGGAGCATGTTTAGCTAAAACAAAATTTATTTTTATATAAGAAATCTAATGAATCATTTGGACAGGCAAACATTTCACATTCTTCAAGACAGCTGTTTTGTAAATCAAGACAAAATTTAGTTTCATCAAAATCATTATAACACCTATAAGTTTATGACAATTTTCTCTATTTTTTCCATGCTTGGTATTTCTTGTATTACTAAATACAATTGGAAAGTGGTCAATAATACAATACAATGGGACTTGAATTTCACTTAAGTTTTTTGGGTTTGTGCTATAAACATGATCTATTATAGTAGATATACTCCTTGTTACTCTGGTTGGTGTTTTAATAACTTGCGAAAACCCATAATCATGAAAAACCGCATTCCATTTGATATTTCTGAAACCTTCTTCTGGAAAATGTTCAAGATTGAAGTCACCAATTATATTAGTTTCTAGTTATAAATAATCTGACCGGGCTAATTGTGTTTCGTAATGATCTACACACCATTGTGTCGAATCAGGAGGTCTATAGACCAAACTTAACACAAATGGTTTGTTGTTTGTTACATTAATTTGAATCCACAATGACTCAATAACATTTGTTTCAATGTCACTTCTACGTGCACGAAAATTGCCCGGAGGGGCATCTGGGGTCTTCCTCCACCAGTGGAAGCTGGAATGTCGCCATATGACCTTAGCTGTTGGTGCGACTATAAAATCCAATTCAATTCAATTCAATGTCACTTCTACGTGAATAAGAAATTGGTGAACACTTGTTTATCGTTAACATTTTATGAATATTAATATATTGATATTATTTTATTTATTACTGAAAAGCAGATTGTTTAATTTATAGCATTTTCTTTGACTAGAGTAGTATAGAAGGTGGATTGTCATTTTTTCCCTGATGTCCCCACAACCCCCCATGAAAACCCCCCATCAAATTTGCTTCCTGCAGCATGCAAACCAAATTTAATCAAAGTACCGAAGGTACTGAGAGCATGGTGAACTATGATTTGTGCATCCATGTAATGGAAGGTTTCTTTACAATCATGCATGACATGGATGGACTGAAAATGTGTCATCTATTCTTAATAATAATACATCATTGCATGTATATACAGGAATAAAGAAGGGAACAAAAGGAATGATTGGTTATGAAAATTAATCACCTTCATCATATCTGAACCATATTTTCACAGGTGTTAAAGTGTATCAAAAAACATCACCTGTCATCACCTGTCAAAGGTTGAGTCATTAGAAATGAATATAGCGTCAAGCTAATTTTGCCAATTCAAGGGGAGGTAATTCATAGACCCTTTGACCAACATAGCTGAATTAAAATAGGAAACAACCTTGCATTTATATCGACCTACTATGCAAGTATGATTAAAATCAAATGAACACGAGTGTAGTCTGAAAGACAGACCCCCTCTGCACAAAGATTTATAATATACAAATTTAAACATGGAATGTCACTGTAAAGTGACAAATTCTCCCTGAAGTTTCCTTGTTCCAAAAGGTGCGAACTTCAACTAAAAGAACATATGTTTTACACACAACCTGTAGTAGAGACATACATACTACACATATACAAAACATAACTTATAAATCTTTGTGCTCATTTGATTTTAATCTCACAACTCGGAGTATCCCTTGTCTCGGGATACCGTTGTTATTTATTCTCACAACTCGGAATACCACTGGTCTCGGGATACCGTTGTAGTTCATTCTCACAACTCGGAGTACCACTGTTCTCGGGATACCTAGTGATTTAATCTCACAACTCGGAGTGAACATGATTCAATTATTTCATTTTTTTGTTGCTTTGTTTTGTTTTTAAACATATTTGTGTTTTGGCCTTAACAGAATATAATTCAATCAGTTTTGCATGTAATAAAAGGTAGCATATTTGTGTTTAGATCTACTCTTGTTAGTGTAATGTATATCTCTCAATGCTACAGTCATACGTTCGAGTCCCGCTTGTTCCACGTTTGCACATTGAAGAATATTTGACAGCTACTCACAAACGCGCGGCAAGACTGTGGTTCTACGAGTTTGTTTCAAAACAGATGAGGTCTACCTCTACCTTTACCAAATTGACGCATAGATAAAAGTCGTAAAAATCTTTAAAAAACGCACCCATTCTACACACACACACACACACACACACACACACACACACACAATTTGTTTTCCGACTAAAGTCTTAAAGGGAGAACATCAGGCTTTTTATGGGGTCTAGGTGTCCGATTTAAAATTGCCAAATATTAATATTTTTTATTCTACATGACCAAAACATAATGAACCTACACAATCTTTTATTTGCAAAGAAATTCATTCTGCACAGTAATACTTGCTATCCTAGGTGACGCACCAGGGTTAATTTCAGCATATTACGTGCGATTCCACCCTAGCTATATGGTGTTCTGAAACTTTAGACATTAACAAAATGGTTCTAGCTTCACATTTTGATTGATAGTGTTTTATATCGTGAACTGGAACAATTTTATAATTTAAGATGTTTCTAGAAAAATCCTGATGTACCCCTTTTTTTGAAGGTATAGTTAGAATAAAAAATCGGACCCAACCCGCTCGTTTAATATTTTTTTAGGACTGCCGCTCTCCCGACTGAGCTAACAATCCTTTACAAATTTTGATGAACTATAATG
This sequence comes from Cyrtodaria siliqua, assembly GCA_037043455.1. Classification (NCBI taxonomy): domain Eukaryota; kingdom Metazoa; phylum Mollusca; class Bivalvia; order Adapedonta; family Hiatellidae; genus Cyrtodaria; species Cyrtodaria siliqua. The sequence continues at coordinate 88,241 of JAWPHD010003267.1, read as the reverse complement.
GGACTTATTCTAAAACCGGAGTGTCCGAATAGACCCGAAATCTAAAAATGGTCATTCGGGATCAAATGACGTCATATATACCCAGTCAGATCTTGTTGATTTGCATTCGGCCTCGCCGACACGATTGGCACAAGTATTCAGGATTATTTTACTACCGAATCAGTCATTTTAACTTCATAGCAAGGGAGATAAAAACTTAAGAATATGATACAGCGTAATACAAAGTAAGCTAAAAATCTTATTCCGGAGAATGGACAGCAACAACTTTTTACAAAGGATAGTAGCTTATGCGATAACCATTACTGACCAAACCTATTAAATATTAGATGAATACTATAAAGACCATGTATATTTCTTAAATATATAAATCCAAGAAAGATGGAAGATATACGTTTGATGGTGTTGCAAGATAAATAAATTATAAAATTAACTGGTTACAAACCTCAATACACTATACCAGGAGAACAATACAGCGTATGAATACATTTAACGCAAGATCACGTGATGATCACGTGATGATGATGATTGATATATTTTTAGAACGCACAGCAAAACGGTGGAACAATGGATGAAATAGATACATAACTTAAACAATGTATCGAGGAAATTATTTGAAATTTCTAAATGACATTACCTTATTTGTATCCGCACTAGAAAAGAAGAAACACCTACTAAAATATGGGTCTTCTTTTTCAGGCAATGCGTCGGTTCATCAGTGAGGCTGTAGTTAGGATTCGTGAAAAAACATGATTAACTTCCAGCCAGTTTCAAACCAGAATGGCATATTGCTTTTAAAGCCAGCCGACACATTTAAAACTAGTAATGCAAACTCCCCAGAGAAAACTTTACCAGACACCCCACCTGCTATACTACTCGTAGGGCAATGAAAAACTCCAAGGGAAAACCTTTACCAGACACCCCACCTTCTATACTACCCGTAGGGCAATGCACACCCCTAGGGAAAACCTTTACCAGAAAATCCACCTTCTATACTACTAGTAGGGCAATGCAAACCCCCAGGGAAAACTTTACCAGACAACCCACCTTCTATACTACTCGTAGGGCAATGCAAACCCTACTCCCAGGGAATACTTTTACCAGACACACCATCTTCTATACTACTTTCAGCCAAACGACCAACCAGATTTCAAAATATGTGGTAATTGTAACGAGGCTACTTTATTCCAGTCAGCATACACAATTAGCAACCCAAGATTATTCCAAAACCTGGCGAAATGACTGGCGCAAATGCTCCCCTATGCAAGTGGCTATGCAAGGGGCAATAAGACAGAGGTGGATAATAACCCCCCAAAACTGTTACTCATGTTCCAAGCTCGAAGGATAGCGTTCCAACATGATTAACAAACAAGGTCAAATATCTTTAGAAGTACTTATCCGACCCCTTCAAACTATCTTTAATGCGATCAAACAAAGTCGGAAGGAACAGGGCAATCATCCTCGTCGCGGCTAAACAGATGTATCCCCCATCGACCTAAGTAGCTAGGAGGAGGCTTATTTATATGCTAGCGTATCTTGGCCATTGTCTAATATGTACCTATTGTCATCGTATGCAGACACACTTTTTTATTAATTTTATAGCTGTTCAGCTTGTGTTTGTTAGATCTGATAACTTTCATTTGATGGTGAGCTTCCGTTGCTGTAAATAAAATAGTGTTGTAGTTATCAGGTGTTATTTGCTTTTTAACAACACCTCTTTTGACACCTTTGCATTGTTTTGTTTCAGTAAGAGTATGATTTGCTTCTCAATCCAACAAACTCTACGATTATTGCACCACAAGCTTCGTCTTACATTTTACCAATAACCCTTTTGTTATTATCAAAATAAAATTTACTTATTTGTTCGGATCATATAATCACTGTTGTCAAAATGTTCCCTGTCTTTGTAAAGATCAGCATACACATATTCTGTCCTGATTTCATAACAAAGGGAATACATGTCAGTAAACAATAGCTAAGCTTTTTCATTGTATTTGTTTCTAGTATAATTGTAGTGGAAATAATACATTAATTATTTTGACAAGTTCAGAATAAACATACCGACATTCAAAGGAGCGAGTTAAGACCAGTCTTTCTTTTATCCTATTGATGGCACCTATTTTTTTACTGAACGATTTACAAGAAATAAATGATGGTCTTGCTGCGTATTTCAAAAGGACTTCCTCGTCATGCGTTAGCTTAACATTAATTCTTTTTCGCAAGTTTTCCATGGTTTTGCCAAAACTGAATTATTCATAAGCTTTAAGAAATCTTCTTCAAAAGCATTTTATCAGCTGTTCTTTTTGTAATATTGAAGTCTATGTACACTTTTAACCATTGCGACTCTTCAAACTGAAGTATCTGTGCACTTTTAGTCCAAACGTTTCATACAGTTTTTCAATTTCTGTAGTGTGTAATATATTTTTCCTTATCCTTCAGTGTTGTTTCTTCACTTTGCTTGCCCCCAAATTAAACTTTTTCTTCATGTTTTTGAAGTAGTCTGGTAACCACTCGTCTTTTATTTCCAAGGTTTCTGGAGCGAGAAGGTAGTCATTATGCAAGTCATACAGCCCTTCAGGATATTCGAGATCACACTCAACAATATAATTTGATTTTTCTTTCTCGAAATTGTCAACCCATTTACCAGTTGGTAATGGTTGACACATGGCCCACCCATACACGTTATTAGCGTCAAGATACAATGTATATTTGCTTTCTTTACTGTGGTCGTAGTTTTTCAAATATTTATTGTTAGCTTTTGAATATCTGGTTGCAGTGTAACTCATACCAACCCTTAGTCTTTTTCTATGAAAAAATACTGATCAATATCGTAATTAAATCAAGTTTAATTCCAGTCATTTTCAGACAATTTCCAGTCACTTGCATCAAAAGTCAGCCCAGCACTGCTGAAGTAATTGCAAGGATCAAATTTGTAGTACTCAACGCACATCTTTCGGAAATTTTCAAAAACATCAGCCAGCAGCAAAACATCGTTTTTCAAATACAGATCATGATATTCTCCCATGTTTTTAATCTTAAATGTCTTCCATATTTTACTAGCATGTTCATAATCTGCATCTGAGATGTGCTCGTCATTTAATTGGGAATAAAAGCTATTTTTATCAGGTAGTTGTTTTTCTTTGAAGCGTTCAAAGCTGTTCATATAAACATATGGGTAGACACCTTTTCTTTTTATTAGTTCCAACTTGTCACCAGAGTATTCGTACGAAGTATTATGAAATTATATATTATAATTATTTGTCCTAACATGTTTCCAAGTCATTTGGTAGGACATTTATTGCTTGTTTTTAACTTTCCAATATGTTTCATTATGAAATGAGAATTATAACCTCTCAAATTATGAAATACAACGGGTATTGTTTTAGTTAGCCTGAAACTAAGATTACATGCATCGTGGGCACTTTTCCTAAACTTTCCAGTTATTTGGCAATGATCTCTAACTGCTTTTTCACATGTCTTGTAAAGTTTATCACAAATATGGCATTTTTCAGCTGCTCTGAATTTTCTTATTCTTCTACTGTCATCGTCAAATCTTTCTTAAAATATGCATTCAAGTTTTTTCCTCTGTTTTGGTCCTCTGTTTGTCAGACAGTCTTGGAATATTTATTATCATAACAACAAACAAACTTGTACCCGTAACCACAGTCAGTATGTTGTTGGTATGCCTCCGTGTACGCATTTTCAGGATTATTAGAAGCTGAAGATATTTTTCAGTTATCGCTTCAAAGTCAGCATATATGACAAACGGGATCATTAGCTGCCTGTCATAGTTTTTAAAGTAAACCTTTTCATTTTCGTCTGGCATTTTTATTGCTTGTTTGCCATTATATGAAGGACAGTCAGTTGTGTCCGTTTTCAATTATTTTTCATATGTAAAGCACTGCAAGCATGTTTTGCAAAACCCTTTGTTTGCTTTGTGTGATGTTTGGTTTGACATTAAGCCTAAATTAATTATTTTATTCATTTTAACCAGACTGAATAATAATATCAAATCCCTTTTCTAACAAAATGGTGTAGTGATAAATGAAAGAATTTTCATTTATGATACCATTAGTTGCCATTGAGATTATCTTATCGCATAAGTTATCCAATGATGAATGAATTGAAAACATTGTAAAACAGTTTTGGATGTTTTCGATTCTTCTGAAATTTGCATTGATTGTTTTTTATTTAAAATAATCAACAAAAAACACATTGTACACATTGTGTTGGGGGCAGGCTTTGTTACAGGTGCACCTATGCGTGCGCAAATTGTAATAGTACTTGCAGAGTTTTTGATGGGGAACTTATTTGTTTTAATTGCGGAAACCACAACGGATATGATCGTATTTCAGATTATGAGGGCGTTCGCAAGAAGAGCGTATATCATAGAAAATACCCTCTAGAAAAAACTTTTAGAAATGTATAATTTATCCCCTAGGGAGAAACAAAGATGTGAGGATTTGTTTTACAAAATTGTAAATATTTTACCAATGACAAGTACGATGAAATGTTAAAACAGGTTGAAAAAGACTTAATCTGAATTATCATAACAATTCAACTTGTAACAGCTTTATGTATCCCTCCAAAGGTTCAGTAAAATTATCTTTTTGTTGGATTTGCAGTATCTTAGTAAATTCTAAAGACAATGTGATTACCTCCTCGTCTGATCCTGCAGGTATTTGAGCATACGAAAGAAGTTGTTTAAAATGTCTATGGTGTGCCGTTTTCAACAAAATCCTTTTCTTTGCTATTCCGGTTTTACTCATCAGAACTGATATTATTGGGGGAACTGCTCCAACAACACCTATAAAACAGAAATTGCTGGAACCAATGGCAATACAGCAGTACAACCAATTATTCCACTCGTAACCTGTAACCCTGTGTTAATCCTAACACATGAGTCTGTATGCTGCTGATAGTGGAGTCAAGTAACTAATTAATTCTTTCTTCCTTTTTATTTCTTTCATTATAATAATAATAATTAAATTAATTAAAATATTTAGAAAACAATTGTTCGTGTTCTCCGGCTGATATTTTACATATTTTTAATAATTCATCAATTATGCTATTACCTTTATTTATTAACTCTGGACTATTATTTCCTGATTCAATACTTCCGCATAATAGTTCAAGATCATTAATCAAATCATCAGCCTGAGGGCTATTGTAATATTCGACGCAGCCTCCTAAAATCTTTTTAAACTTTAAAGAACTTTTATGAATTGGCAAACCAAATCATCATCTACTTTTGGATTTAGCACAACTGCTTCTCCTTGTTTAGCAATAAGTTTGTGATGGCCGATAAGTTCTGGTAAATCAATTTATAACGTGCCGAAATGACCGTCATTGCTGACTTTATAGGAATGTCTTTTTTGTTGTATCCCGTTTTTTGCAATTTCTCGGACCGTTCGAACTTGTTCGGGCAACCTTTGTCTATACAACTCAACATCCTCAATTTCATAAAGCAGATTAGCACGCTTCTTTTTAAACTCGCTTACTGCTTTTTCGCGTAATTTAGGGTTTCCCAAGTATTTTTTAATTTCTCCTGCAGCTTTTTCAGTTTCTGCATTCCAGAGCCTTTCTCGGAGTATGTTTTCGCTAAGGTTGTTTATTCTCGTGTTCAAGCCTTTCACAGCGTTAGAGATTTTTTTGGATGCCTCACTAGCCTTTTTAACGTTTTCATTATAATCAGCACTTCCGCGTCCACAGTGCCTGGTATTTTATACGTGATTGGCAAAACATACTTATCAAGTGCTTCTTCATCTATGGCAGCATCTAAATCAAAATCATACGTTTGTTTGGATTCCTTAGGTCTCGCAGCAGGCTCTTCTTCAAGCTTATCATCAGATGTTTCTTTAGCAGACTCTTCGTAAAATAACTGAGGCGTTTCAATGTACGCTTCTCTTTCTTGTACTTCCTCGCCTATGGTTGTAGGAATACTTGATAGTTGTAAACTTATTTGTGGAAGAGTAGCTAACTGTTTAGTTATATTTTATATTATCAATATTCAAGAATGCCTGTTTTCTTTCTTTTTCCGCACGTGATATATTCTTTTTGATCTTTTTCTTTTCTGCTTCTGACGATGTTTTGACTAATTTGATTTTGAGAGTTTTCAATTCTGCATCTGTGCTTATGATAAAAAACATACAAAAGGGCTTTACTCAAGTTTTCAATTTTGAAAAACCAAGTTTTAAAATGTTTTATTCAGGGAAGTTAATTTTATCTATTAATATATATATGAAACAAAAAAGTATCGTGTCTTATCATCAGAAAGAGCTGCATTAATTAATGACTCTAACATAGCGAGTCATTTTACAACTGTATTTGACAGGCCATTGATATTAGATAAAAACAAACAGTATGGATTTGGACTTGATAAGATTAATTCAATGACTTACTCGTGGTATAATATTAGCGAGGATTTTAATCACAACGTGATAAGGTATTTTAATGGAACAAGTTGGAAAGATATTATTTTTTATTTCCAAAATGGGAATTACAGTTCTGCTGATATCGATAATTATATCAAAAAAACATTAGCTGTAAACGGTGATTTAAGTGCTAACTCACCTGTTCCAATAAGAATTGAGTTTGACTGATCAAGTTTCAAATGCCTAGTTACAATTCATAATAATTTCGTACTTGTTTTAAGAGAATCAAACTTTCACACCTTATTTGGCTTTGAAAAACATGCAGTTATTAGAGAAACTAAATTTGGGACAGTAGTACCAAGCATAACAAATTCTATTAGTACTTTATATATTCACTGTGATTTGATAAGTAATGCTGTAGATAGATCTTATTCAGATGTTATTTATGAAATAAGTACTGCCGATCTTACGAGGTCCTTCCTTTTAAAGATGAACCATTAAGAATTGGATACTGTGAAGTAAATAAAATAATCATTAACATTATTACTGTGTACATAACCGAATTCTCTGGCAAAATTATTAATCTCAACGGAGTCCACACACATCATTCCTATTTGTTTTAAAATAATTAATGTAATATAAGTTATATATGGCACGTTTATAAAAGTTTACAATGATAGCACAGGAACATATGATTACGTTGATAGATTAACGGGAGCTATATATTTGATATTGTTTCAAAGGTTGGTTCAAACATATTTAGTGAATCTGTGAAAACAGCAGGCAAGAAAGCATTAGAAACTGCCAAAAAACAATTCTTAGAGATTGGTTCTAAGACACCTGGGGATAAATTAGGAAACATGCTGCTCATAAATTAGTTTCAGCAATAAAACCTAAACCAAAAGGTGAAATAATTTTAAAAGAACTTACAAAAGCTGATAGTAAAACAGATGTAGCAGAAACTGCAGTTGATAATAAAACTGAAGAAGATGTAAATGCAAGAATTTCTGGAAGAGGAATCAAAACTAAAAATATTCATACAAGAATTAAACGATTAATTAATTAAAAGTAATCTAACTAATAGTTTATAGATGTTTCGAAGTGATAACGATAATACTAGATATGAACAGGTACCTTTTCAATTAGATACCCATATTACAAGACCAGGAAATGCTACTAGACAAATAAAAAGTGGCTACCAATTTGCACTAAATGCCAGAACTTCTTACTTTGATTGGTATAACGCATTTTTGAAATAAGTCTTCAAGTAAACAAGCTTCCTTACGAGCTGCTTTCGGAGTCGATGATAGAATTGCTTTAATTAATGATGCTGCTTTATTAATCGATCAAATGCAAGTAAAACAAAATAGAAAACAGATTATATGGAAATAATCTTCATAGATTTGGTAATATCAAAAGTTTGCTTGAAATGTCTGACGATTATGCAAAAACAATCGGAACAAACGAATACTTTTATTTAGACACCACGGCTGTGGCAGAATCTCTAGATGATCAAGATGGTTATAATTTAGGATTTACAACTCGTCGTGCTTTAATCATAACTAATAAAATAGTTAACTCTATAATTCCACTAAACAACTATTCCTTCTTTGAAGGTCTGGAAACAAACATGCTGCCTCCTAGTCAAATTCAAATAAGCTTGCAACTGACGGATGATGATTTCAAAGCGGCTGCTGTTCTTGATGGTAGAGTAATTATTAATAAATTAGTTTTGTGGATACCTAGCATGATATTTAACTTATGTTATGTCAAATCATATGACATCAACAAAGTGGACTTATCTCCGAGAAATGATAAAAGAAAGCGAAAGTGCTCAACAAACAGAATCGGTATTTAGAATAACGTCTGGTGTTAAAAATCGCAAACATGTTTGTTTGTGTATATGCAAAGACCAGACAAGAGTTCGTCTCAACCAGAATCCTCATCTTTTAGATATGTTTAAACTGAATGTCGCTGATGATAATTGCTATTTGCAATCAGCTAGATTGGAAGTTTGAAATGGAGTTTATTATCCAGAAACTGAATACAGTTATGATAGTATTATAAGGATATTCAGAGATTTTATTAATTATTCTTACAAACAAAATGATAAAAACACAGGAACTTTAGTAAATGCAATTAATTTTAAAACTCTTTTCGGAATGATATTATTTCGATTTAAGTTATAGGTATAGCGGTTTGGTAAGTACTGGAATAGGTAAACTATTTGGAAATGGAATGGTAACTATACCTAGCGATAAAAAACAAGCACTACTTGAATCAAGTGTGCTAACACCGTAACAAAGGAAAAAGATAAAAAAAAGTCTTAATGTTGTTGCCCTATTAAACTAACAAGGCAACAAAACAAGACGGAGGATTTAAAGTTGAAATGTTTTACAAGTAGATTCGCAAATCAGACCACAGAAGTATCCCATTTGTAAACTATTCTATTTCTAAATTAGATATAATAAAATGTGTTTGGCAATTAGGTATACAAAACAAAGCAAAATAAACAAGAATGCGGCATTATTAATCTTCATGATTTTATCGGACCTGGTACACATTGGACTTGTTACTACGATATCCGTTTGGGTTAAGTCCAACAAAAGAAGTTTTAACTTACATACCTGAAATAAAATACAATATTATTCAGTATCATGATAAAACAGGTGTCCTATGTGGGTATTTTTGCTTGTTTTTCATTTAAAAGTTACAAGAAGGAAACAGTGTGTACGATATTCTTTATAAAATACTTAAACCTTACAAACCTATAGAAAATGAAAACATCATAAAATCATATTTTATCTAATCATATTTTATATGAGTTACGGCGTTAAAGAAAACTGCGTAAAAGATTACGGAAAATGTCGGTTCTCTGTATATTCTAGCAAAATAAATGGTAGAAGAACGTTGAAAGCAACATGCGCTTCTTGTTGTATTACTAAAACACAGTTGGTTAAAGGTACACAAGGAGGAAATATTGATCTCCATAAAGCTTTACTCCCTTTGTTACCTATAAAGGGGTTAACAGAACAGAACATAACAGATATTTTATTTAGACTTGTACAAACTACATCGTCATTCAGAACATATATACAATATACGAATATAACAAAGTCACGTAAACAGAGTATATATATCAACTGTCAGTATAGTTTACATCATCATAGTTAGAGGATTAACACTATTATATTTATACTAAGCATTCAAAATAGAAAGTCTAACATTTAAAACACATTTTATATACTTCGCTAAGTTTAGTAATATATTATTATTTGAAGTTTTCATCAATTCTATATATTTAAACATAGATGGCCTCTGGTGGTAATATCTTTCAATATATTTTTCTTAGTTCATTGTAACATTGACACACACATATAAAATGGTATTCGTCTTCCAGATCTTGTGAGTTACAACATAAACAATATCTTTCCTTTCTCGGTATGCGATTTCTAGCATAACGTCCAGTTTGTATGTTAATAGAATGTGCAAATAATTTTATTCTAGAAAAAAAGAATCTCAAATTGCTAGGTAAAACATTTAGGTAGTGTTCATATGAAAAATCAGATTTAAAATATTTATAGTTTTCATGAACAGCACTGATATCAATTGACCCATACCACTCTTGCTTAAAACAGTCAATTATTCGTTGTTAAAAAACACATGGAAATGTTTTAACATTCAGCATATCCTGATTGTTAAATAAATAGGCAAAACCATAATCAAATAATAACTATTTTTACATTCGAAACCCAATTTTTACAACCTCTTTCACAATCATATACACCTTCACGGTGGAGAACCTAGACGGTTACTAGTGGAAATAAATCAGCGCCCCGTGATACTAGCGGATTGTTTTACGGTTACTAGCGGAACATGTTTACAGTTTTAAAATGGACCATGCACCACAAAACGGTAACATTCATCAACAGCATGCGTAAGTGCACTATAACTTCTTGTGCACGGAACATTGGAATGCTTGATGAACATACTGATGCATACCATTTTCTACAAAACGTTAATGGAGCTTTACACGAAGTAATCCAAAGTACTCACATGCAACTGCCCGCACTATCTGTTATACATTTTGAAAGCTTTTGCAAATTTAAAGTGCAGTAATACTATTTTTTCTCTTGCTACTATAGAAAACAAGATTTCTGCTGCAGAATGGTATTAAATTTATTTTAAAAAAGTACTGTAGGCAGTAATTAAATGGGATAAAAATGATTTTTGTCGGCTACGGATGCTGACGGAAGTTGTTAAAAAGCGTTAAAATTTAGGCACCGGTTATTTTTTGAAAACAATGCACCGGTTACTATACGATTTGTTCCACATTTTAGCTTCAGGAAAAGAAAAGCTAAACGTAATCTATGGTTAAATCGGCCAAAGAAGCTGAAAAGTACGGCAGTCTCGGAAGTGTCCACACCATAATTTGAGGTATGCGATACTGTAAGGCCATCCAATGTTATCGTAAAGAAAGCACCGATTAAGTTCAAACCACCTCTGAAGGGGCCAAGATGGAGGCTTTTCGATAACAGTGTAGAGGAGGACATTATTGAGGAAATGTGCGATCTCCTCCCTTCTTTTTTGCACAAAGTAAAACAGGCTGGTCTACTGGGGGATTTTTGTAACTTCATCAGATTGGTCAGTTCAGATAAGTTGCCCCTCACAAACATAGCACTCCTGCTCTTCTTGGATGTAGTGAGATGGTGCTCACTTGACAACACATCAAACATGGTGTATTCTGAAGAGTGTTGGACATTTTGAAAAGTCTTGTATAAACTCTTTCACGGAAAGGCACTGCGGTTTATGAGTGGAATTAAATCCAGTGGTAACGTCGCTCAGAACAATAAAAAACGTGGGCAATATGATCTTCAGAACACTTCAATAAATTTTGCTGTTCCATCGTGTTGGAAAAAACGTGTTGCTGCGTATGACATTGTTGGACTTTACATTCCAAAAGAAATTCCACCAGGTGTAATTAATCAAGCTCTTAATATGAAACCAACAGATAAGACCTATGTCCTTAGCTTTGATGGAAAAAAAGTAGCGCCTGGATTGAATAAGGATAATGGCGACCAGGATCTCTTTGGTCACGAAGAGGATAGAGGATGAATCACTAGTACATTTAAAGGACAGATTGGAACAGGAAATGAATTTGACCGAAGAGACAGCAAATAAATGGGAAAGTTTTTCAAACGAAGACAAGATGGAACGGCTAGGACATTTAGTTAATTTGGTGTCATTACGAATCAAGGACTTACGAATACTTTACCTGAAACAACGAATGGCTTTGAAAAAAATTCTAAAGGAGGGTGAAAATGATTGGAGAAATTCGAAATATGAGTACGCTGTCAGCAGTGTGCAAACGCAGATGTTTCAGATAAGAAGATAGTGGAACGTTTTCTTGATGTAAATGACGCCTTGCTGTCAAAAGGTTCTTCACTCAACGTTGCAAATATTCGTTAAAATTTACGCACACAGACCAATGCATAAGCCCCTACGTTTCATATAAATATATTTATATTATTTTAGTAATCGTACAAAATTGGGCAATCCCGTCATTCTTCGGAATCATTTCGAAGAAGTCATCGAGATGTTGCGCATGAAAACCAGGTCAAAGCGTACAAACTCGCTAATTCCGTTCCGATTGAAACCAGGTCCAACCAGTTGGTTCATCTCTGTTTTATTCGCTGCCGGAACATTGTTTTAGTAATTGCACATGGTAAGGTAGTAATGAATAGTTTCTTTGAGTTTTTTCACTTTGATAACGCAATCTTATAATTACACATGGTAGCAATGAACAGTTTATCTGTGTTGTAATGCACGCTAACGCATCCCATACATGTGAGTAATTGTATTTCTGTGCTGATGTGTACTTTAGCACGTCGTGCTACAAAGGTGAATATGTAATCAATTTGTAAGGCATGTCAAGGATTCGCCCACCTTGATTCAAAATATTTGGTAGCACAAATTGGGAAGAACGTGTCTGGTAAAAAAACGGTCATGGTGTGTTTACGTCTCCGTGACAACTCTTTTTTTTTTTTGAATATTGTTTTAACACTCGTGACTTGGTCTGTTATTATGTTAAACTTTGTTCCCAGTTCCTACCCAGAAATAATGCTATTTTCTCTTGGCAGCTATTGTACGCTTGCGTAAAACCTTGCTTGTCTCTCTATATATATATCAGTTCGTTATTTAAATATACAATTATAAACCATTATAAACCATTGCAAGCTCGGAGTCATATTGGACGCATATTATAATTCGGGGTATATTATAATCGTACTGTCCGTGCGTACGTCCGTCCGAAATCGTGTCTCAGCCATTACTCGGAAACTATTGAAGGGATACGTCAACCTTCAGGAGTGTCGCGCGCAAGAATTAGGTTCCCACTCAAGGTCACACTTGGAGGTCAAAGGTAAAAAAACTATTTTTTTCGTGTCCCAGCCATTACCCGGAAACCTGGTCAAAGGTCAAGGGCACATTTGGAGTCCAACGTCTATTGTTTCTATTCAAATTTGTTTAAAAAGTATATTTTATACAGAAAAATACCCTTTCAACTCTTATTCAAATGCACATTGTTTGAAATCACACGTATACAGACTTATTTAGGCAAGAAATTCTTTTGAACATTCATAAAATACAATAAATACTCAGGACCAGGTTAACAACAGGAGATAGCGCTGGTAATGCTAGACGGGAGGTAATTTATAAGTTAATGCTATCTCCCATTGTAATTTTTTAAAATGCGTATAGTAACCGGTGCCTGTTTTTACAGTGTTTCTTACAGTAACCGTAGCCCACATATTCCTATAAAACGCAACATTTTTGGTATACAATTTACGCCCATTGCTTATCAAATATATTCCAAGATTAATTAACTTTATATTAACTATTTGCATACTAATCTGTGCTGTAACGCGTTACTTGTTAGATATAAGTAAAGGAAAACTGCAATAATCTGTCAAATGTCCATGCATTTTCGGATACTATTTCAGTTATATCATAATAAAAGCTTTTGTTTGGGAACAAACTTATAATTATCTAATTAGTTAAATATATCTAGCGTTCCGTAGAAGCAAGTGTTTTTCGAAAAAAAGAATAGTTATTTAAAAAATACTACTTTATGACGAACTATTTACAATTCTTCCCAGTTATTTATCCGCTAGTAACCGTAAAACAATCGGCTAGTATCACGGAACGCTGTTTTATTTCCTCTAGTAACCGTCTAGGTTCTCCACCGTGACCTTGTTCGTAAAGTTTTTTCATCAGAATGTTATTAATGTTTATTACTTTACACCAGTACTTAATAAATCTTATATATCTCGTAAGATAAAGAGGGTAACGCCCAAGTTCACCATATACACCTACTGTGCATGTATTTAATCTAACGTTAAGCAACCGTTTACAGAACTGTAGGTGTATTCCTTTCTATTACTTTTGATTTAGAGAATCCCCATATTTCAGCGGCATATCCTAGAGCAGAACCTACAAATGAATCAGATAATTGGCATAGTGTTTTTGGCTGTAACTTAATCTTTTTACAATTCGCTAATAAAGTGGAGAGCAATTTTAGTGACTTACCAAGTAAATGTTCTTGATTGAATGAAAAATTGCCCGTATAATTAAAAATTGTGCCTAAATAGTTAAAATCATTTACAACTTTGATATTTTCACCGTTATAGGTCCAACGTTTATTTTGAAGTAGCCCTCCTCTTTTTCCTAAACACCATTATCTTGGTTTTTGTGGTATTTACTTCAAGACCCCATTTATTACAATATGAGTATAGAAGATTCAAGTTATTTTGTAATTCCACTGGAGATTTACCTAAAATGGCCATATCATCAAGAAAACAGTAACAATATCAGAACTATATCATCATTCTGAATTCACATCATTTTGTAGATGCAACTCAAGATCTTCAATAAATAACGAAAATAACAAAGGAGAGATTAGCTCCCCTTGATGTAATGCAACCGCACATTCAAAATAGTCAGAATAAGTACCACAACTCTTCACGCATGATTTCACCTTTTCGTACATGTCTTTAATAATTCGTAATATCTTTCCTTTTATACCAGATTTATATAGTTTAAGCCATAAAGCATTTCTATATATAGTATCAAAACATCGTTTTAGGTCTACAAAGGCAACATATAAACATTTATTCTCATTCAAATATTTTTCAAAAATAGAAAGAAGAACAAATAAAGCATCAACAGTGGAATGGCCTTTTCTAAAACCAAACTTATCAGAAATAATATTATCCTTTTCACAAACACAGTCAATTCTTTTATATAATTTAGTGGTAAATATTTTTTACAGGCAACTAACTAGAGTAATACCCCTATAGTTATTAACATGTTTAGTATTTCCATTTTTATGAACAGGGACAATAACTCCTTCCATCCTTTTTTCAGGAAAAAATCCAGAAATTAAAATTGCATTGAATATATCGCACAAATGTGATGCTAAAATGTCAATGCTTTCAATAAAGTATTCATTCATCAATGCATCACTCCTTAAAGATTTTTTGTTTTTTAGCAACTTTACTACAGTTAAAATTTCATTAATCGTAATAGGCATATCTAATTCTTCATAAGTACAATAGTCTTCATCAAAATTGTGCTCGTCGCAAAAAGACTCCGCTTCATCATTTTTACATTGGAAATCGTCGTTTCCTAAAGATGAAAAATAATCACGGAATTCATTTAGAGTAATATCATTATCATTTGGCTTTTTCCTTTGTTTTTTGAAATATTTCCAAAATTGTTTAGGTTTACTGAACCTTAATTTTTCTATCACCGAAACTTTTTTAATTTCAAATATTTTTTTCTTTTTACGACATAAATCCTTATAATCTTTTTTACATTTGCAATAGTTTAATAATATTTTATTGCAGATATGTTACAATACATCAATTCAACATCACAATATTCATAGAAACATATGCAAATGGATTGAACTACAAGTTATTACAACATTAGTTACAGTTCTCTCCATTTGCAATAAATCCTTATAATCTTTTTTACATTTGCAAAAGTATTCTCTACTCATAGGAGTTTTACAAATTGTAAACGCACGTAAAGCATCTAAGTATCGATAATTAGCATCAGAACAGTCAGCGTCAAACCAATCTGCTTGCTTCACAATGTAAGTATCTGGAAATGTCGGACGATTTTTTTGTATGTGGCATTTTGAAAATAATGGATCCGAAACATTACGGACAATAGTTGTAAACTGGTTTATGACGTCATTTACGGAAGTTCGCTGTGACAAATCAATATTGTTTGTTAAGCGATTTAAGTCAGGTAATTTGGTAATAAGATATCCCTATTATTCGCGTCCCACGTAAATTTAACTTCCTTAGTGTCATTATATACCCGTGAGTTCATATTGCATCGCAAAGAAAAGCTGATAGATGCGTGGTCACTCCATTCATTTATCGATTCAACTGTAAAATTCAGATGTTCGTGAAATTACACTCTTTAGCAAGCAGGTAACCGATGACTGATGCCCCGTGGTGAGATACAGATGTATATGCACCGATATTATAATAATCACCGATTCTATCGTTAACTATTCGTAAGCATGAATATTTACATAGGTCAATGAGTTTCACGCCATAACAATTATATGTATTATCAAGGGAGGCTCGGCGCATGGGTGTATCGGAAACATATTAATCATCGTCAATACACTCATTAACTTGGTCATAAATAATGTAGTCATGTTTAATACCGGTACGACTATTAAAATCGCCTGTTAAGTAGACGGAACCTATATTATCAAAGTAAGTAACATCATTCTCTAAGAGATCAAACAAATCTACATTTACAATAGTATATGCTGGAGAATTTTCACCCCATATATAAGTTCCACATAAATAAACATCTTTATCAAAATGAAAAAAGTTACTGTCAAGTTTTAACCAAATAATGGTATTTGAATGGTTCTTAACAATTTCGATCCCATCCGTTAATGTGTCTTTATAATATAAAACAATTCCGCCGCTACTTCTTTTTTGGAAGT
The DNA here is from genome assembly GCA_037043455.1 of Cyrtodaria siliqua. Classification (NCBI taxonomy): domain Eukaryota; kingdom Metazoa; phylum Mollusca; class Bivalvia; order Adapedonta; family Hiatellidae; genus Cyrtodaria; species Cyrtodaria siliqua. The sequence continues at coordinate 71,834 of JAWPHD010003267.1, read as the reverse complement.
CCATGTTTCATATAAAATGATAATATCGTTTTTGGTAATGATATCAAGAAAATCATCATTGTCTCTCTCATTTCTAGCAAAGCCATTGACGTTCCATGAGAGGATACGTAGCTCACCCTCATCGTCCTCCTAGTCCCACACTGGTTTTCCATTAATGTATAGGGTGTAGTACGCCATCCACGATGTCTTGCCCTCCTGTGGTGCTGCTTTCATCTTAGGTAAAAGTCTCTTTCTCTTGTCCACGACCTCCTTAGGGAAGTGTTCATACACAAAATATGGAGTATCTTGAATCTCCTTCCATTGTTTACGCACTAGTTCCCTCTCCTTAAACAAATTAAATTTAGCTACAATGTTTCGGCATCTGCCATCTATCTTTGATCCCATCCTGTGTACCCGCTCAAACACCATTCTATCGACAGTCTCCTTGGCCACCTTCAAAGTTTCATGAATAAACTGTCTGAGCTTAGTTTCACACTGCTCCGTAGATTCTGTCGGGGCCTCTTCAATGTTTGTAAACACTAAGTTGTTACGCATCGATTGGGATTGTAAGTAAACAACTTCATCTTTTAGACTGTTTCTTTCCTTCTCAAGTTGAATAACTTTATCGTTCATTTGACCAACGGAAAAATCAACGCTTTCGACCTTGTCCTCAACTTTGTCCTGCCTCTCATCCGATTTCTTACTCTTGTTTGATATAAATGTCCATAGTTGTTTAAGCTCACGGTCGAAGCTATCAACTTCTAGGCTTTCCAAGGAACTCAGCCTCTTATCCATATTGCTAATTTTGTTGTCAATTTGTTTAAGACATTGCATAGTATCCGCATTCGACGGCTCGGTTGAGGTAACGATTTTATTAGAAGCCATTGTGTGTCCTTGAGTAGGAGAATGGGTAGGGTATGATTCACAAGTACGGTCAGAACCAGAATCGGAACCAGAATCGGAATCTGTCTCTGTCTCTACGCTAAATGAGCCTTTAAGATTAACAGTTGGATCAACACATGAATCTGGGAATAATACCTGATTTGTAAAATATAATAAAGGTATTAAATACTTGCTTACTGTTAGGCCTAAATTAAAATTCTGTTTGTTTTCCCTTAACCTACCCAGCAAAATAGCACTGGGTAGGTAGGTAGGTAAATTATTTTATTTTATTTGATAAAACTTTTTTTTTTTTGATTTTTAAAATGATATATTTTAACAGGTATCTATTCTACAATGTATGTTGTGTGTTGTGTGTTTGTAATTAATATTTAATGTGTGATATTACATGATATTACATAACATAACACTTTGTACATTTTTGTATTGCTTGTTGCAGTCATCAAAGAAAATAAAAAAGAAATGAAAAAAAGCGCATAAAATATTTTGGGTCGGGGCTAAACATTCGGGTGGTAGGTAAAGGGCAAACAAACAATATTTTAATTTAGGCCTTATTGATGTATTTAGTAAATTTGCTAAGGTTATGCCTGTTCAAAATAAAACAGGTTTAGAAATTACTAAAGCTTTCCAAAAGAACATAAGCACAGGGAACAATGTAAGTTTCTTTAGGTTGATCAGGGTGTAGAGTTTTACATTCAAACAATTTCTTGATAATAATAATATTGAAATGTATCATACGTTTAATTACGGGAAAGTTGTAGTAATTGAACGGTTTAACCGAACATAAAAAAGAGAGGATGGAGAAATATATTACAGCAAACAATACAAATAAATATTTAGACGTGTTGCAGGAAATTGTTGATAAGTATAATAATACAAAATATCGGAGTATTAAAATGACACCAACTGAAGCAAGTGATCATAAGAATAAAGGAGAAGTATATTCAACTTATATGGAAAGATGAAAACAAATAAATTGTTGCCTAAGTTTAAAACAGGAGACAAAGTTCGGATCAGAAATATAAAAGCACGTTTGAGAAAGGTTATACTCCAAATTGGACTGAAGAAATGTTTGCTATTGATGACATTCAAAACACAAATCCTGTGACATACGAAATAAAAGATTTAAACATGACCGGACAGGCGTGGACCTATGATGACGTCTACATAAAACCCAAAAGGACGGTTACGTTTGATGTTTTTCTGCAGTCTTGTCTTGTCGTGCCCTCAATGGTTTATTCTCTTGTTGCTCTGGCTTCTGCCAAGTCACTAAGTACCTTCGCTGTGGCTTTCTATGCTATTGTTTTTTTGTATTAGTACATACACGAGCATCTTTGTGTTTTACTTATATTGCCTATTAATGCTGTCTTGTTGGTTAGAGAATACTTCATGGCGGGGATTTCTTTATTTACAATGTCCCGTTTTATTGGGTTGACAGTAAGGTAAGTGTGAGAGGTTTGGTGCACCCTATAACCTGGTCCCCCACCCCACCCCACACACACACCAACGGCCTTTTTGCCACTGACCGTTCCAAGGCGGTAGCCCTATTGTCAACCCTTTTGTGTTTGTGATGCCTTATTTGGCCTTTTATTCATCTTTAAATTTGTTCTTCGTTTCTATGCGTGTTTGTGGTTGACTGTCGTCCTTGAGTACTATATTTTTCCTGTTCGATTTTTATATCTATATTTATATACAGGCCTTCTCATTGTATCAGCTCAGTTAAGATAAACTGCATATTTGGACATGTATTGTTTATAATACCTACACTGTTTCCATGATTTGTGAAATTGTATAGTGTATCCTCTCGGGCTTTTAAGTCTATTGGAAATAATAAAGATCTCTCTATCTCTCTCTCTATCTCACTCTCTCTCTCTCTCTCTCTGCAAAATGTAGTATTTGTTAAGTTTTGTATTTTGGGAGTACAGTACAGTATAATCAGTTACATATTTAGTTAATTCAATTGATCTATCTTACTTTGTCATACCTATTTTAAATTGTACAATCAATAATGCATTTGAATATTTCTATAGTGACTAATCAGCCTCATTAGGCTGGGTATTCATTTGTTTACTTAATAGTATCTATTGTCGTACATCATGTTATCTCATTTACTATGCGCCTTGACTGCACTGCAGTACATACTGCTACATACACTTCTCAAAACTGCTAACTACACCGCTCACGTTTTGGGTTATATATATCGATGGGTTGAATGTTTTTCAATAAAATAAAAAGGAAATACCAATTCAATCATTTTTACATCATTTCATTTTATTTTTTTCATGGGCAATGCTAGAACTAAACCACAATAAGCAATTACAAACGACCCATGTAAACACTAAAGTCACACTTTTATGAACAAGAAATGAAAAGTGTGACTTTAGTGTTACATGGGTCGTTTGTAATTGCTTTTGTGGTTTAGTTCTAGCATTGCCCATGAAAAAAATAAAATGAAATGATGTAAAAATGATTGAATTGGTATTTCCTTTTTATTTTATTGAAAAACATTCAACCCATCGATATATATAACCCAAAACGTAGCGGTGTAGTTAGCAGTTTTGAGAAGTGTATAATGTAAAAAATGGTCAGTTTTCAACGAGGTTATATTCAATTCGTTGATGTTATTTGTTTTTATTAAACAACTGACAAAGCAGTATCATTGGGTAAAGTCTTTCAGGTAGCACCCGAGTTCTTTTCAAAATAATAGCAATTTCTCCAACGTCATATAATTATGTATACATATCAAACAGGAAATTTAGCATTTACAGATTGCTAACACGACCTCAACCAAAACACGCATTCAAAACAAACAACACTTACAAGGATAAACAGAAACAAAGTTTGCGACACCACAAACATAAAAGTGTTGACAATACGGGTACCGCACTGGAACGGTTAGTGACGAAATTGCCGCTGGGATTTAAACCAGGTTCTACGGTGCACCAAACCACACACTAAGGCTATAACCATCCAAATTAACCTGGGCGGTGAAAATAAAGAAATTCCCCCCTCCCCCACACCCGACATAAAAAGCATCAATAGGCAAAATAGGCAATATAAGTAAAATATATAGATCATCATGTATATATGAATAGAAAACCACAAAGAAAGTACTCAATTACATGACAGAAGCCAAATCAACACGATTATAAACAGTTAAGAGCACGACAATATAAGATTATAAACACGCATTAAACGTTAATATACCTTTAAATATTTAGTTAGACGTCACAACGGGGTCCACCAACTCCACCACCATTCTACGCATATTCAATCACGGGTATTTTAAAAACCCTTGAATACATCTATACTTTTAATCGGCAAATATACATTTTTATATGACCTGAACACCTGGCTAGAGTTTTGATGAACGATTTTGTAGTGCACTATTGCCGTTATTTTGAGGGTTAGTTTCTTCAAAATTAGTTCAGGGTTTCTATAATAAATGTTGCAGATATATGGTAATTTTTAGTATCCTGGGTATAAGCAGCTTTCATGTTATATTACGTATAAAAGTCGAATCGGAAATGTAGCTTTCACAGAACACAGATTACGTTATACTATGATTACGAATGTTAAAGTTCTCATCTTGACTAAATCTGTGGAAAAACGAATAAGTTGATAAACACATAACCCGTAAGAAGTTGCTCAGAAGAAACCCCACGACCGTCCAAGGCGGTACCACTATTGTCAACCCTTTTATGTTTGTGGTGTCGCATACTTTGCTTCTGATTTCCTTTGTAATTGTTGTTTGTTTTATATGCATGTTTTTGGTTGACTTTATTCTGTGAATACTACATTTACTGTTCGATTTCTTTTAAGAATTAACCTTTTCCAAATAGAAATGAAGTTCGGGTCTGCATGTTGTCTACGACATCATTATCCACTTAAGTGCTACCTGGTCATTAGAAAAAGCACGGAAAGCTGGCTTAATTGCTGCTAACATGCTCTATGACCGATTAGCTCAGGTATATAAATTGAGGCCGAATTATAGTGTGTTGTTTTGTATTTTTTGTATATCATTGCTATTTATTGAAATAATCTTGGTTATAGCTGTACAATAATCTGTGCTTGACTTATTAATAATGACATGACCAGCCGGAGAATATCAAATATTGGAGTTTTAAGTCACACTCTTTATTACTTTTATTATTATTATTGTTTGTGCTTATTAAAAATTGTAGGACTTCTGATGTTTTTTAAATAGTTTAGTATAGTTCTAATCAATACAACGATTATCACGAAAAAAAACACTTGGTATGTCAATTAATTCAGATATCGTATTTAAGAAAATGTCTGATATAATCGGATTCCTTGTCAATATAGGATCGGAGAACAGTTTACGTATAGCTTTAAATTATGGAAGCAGTGTTATGCAAAGTATCTGTACGAATAAACCTCGTCGATCAACGTGCGTGAATAAATGGACAAATAAGTGAGACGTCTAAATATAGAGAACGCTTCAAACTCTTTAAAAAATAGTTATAAGCGACTGACATGTGATTTCCGTTCAGTGTTTTTTTTTAGAGTAATTTGGGGCCGACATTCGGCCCCATTCCCCTCCTCAAAAAGTATGTTTTTTCCCACTTTTTTGATGGAAAAAAATTCCCTAAAATGTTTTAAATGTTGTTTCTTAGTTGACCATCCATAACATGTCCATCTAACATTCTAACATGTTCATGATGTGAATTTAATATTAAATGAAAGATGACTGAAACTTAGATATAAAAAATACTTAGCTTTCTTCTTTATTTTAACACAAAATTCCGCTTTTTTCCAATTCACGTCGAATTTTCCCCCCTCCCCACAAAAGTTAAAAAAAAATCACTGCCGTTTGATGTTACCATTATTTCTACGACCAGAAGACTTCTATTTACGCTTTAGAATAGAAAATATTAAGTAGGGTCTTTTGACATATTTCCTTGATGGTCAATATTACCATTAAGGCCCTGTGGATATGTTGTCTGCAAAGCTTGTCATCCACTTTAACTCTGCGCTATCTCTACGTATATTTTAAAAGTTTTCAGTAGCATCATTATCATGAGTATCATAAAGTATATATTTCACCGTTTGAAAAGTAACATTATTAAAACTATTACCTGATTGACCTAAGCATCGTTACAAATAACTGTTTAAACATTTGTGCCACCACCAAGTGGTTTCAAGTCAAAACATAAATGACGTGAGAGACATGCATTAAAATGTTACCATTAACAGCGAATGTAATGGTGGATTTGTAAAATCAATAATTTGCAACATCTGCACCTTGTATATAGTACTTAAAGCTACAGACGCCCTATATCAATCGATTTCTTCTTTGTAGGCGTGTCTTTATTTGTAACTTAATGTTCACCAGCTCATGTCGAAATCGGGTATTTAAGCGAGCAAATATAGCGCATGAAATCATTTACTGTACATACATCGACCAGGGCACATCGTACCAATACACAGGTAACAGTAATTTTTACCGAAAAAAAAAGTTAGCTTCTTTCGGGGCTCGAACACACGACCTTCTGATTTCAAGTCCTGTGCTCTATCCACTGAACTACAACTCTACTTGAGAAAATAGTATCCTAACTACCATATATTATGAGGCAAAATAACTTAACATATTTGAACGCAACTAAAGATGGATCAATAAATATGCAGTAAATATTGTCGCACGTGTAAATTAGCATTGCCTGGTGTAATACTGTATCTTATCAACTTCGTCTCAAATCAACCATATATCGACTTGTTATTTAGCGCTTGATGAGTTTGTGTGCGCGCTCTTGTTATTACGTAATGCCTATTTATTGTTAAAAATGCTACAAAATACCAATAAATAGCAGTGGTCTAGAGGTTCAGCGTACAACTTTCAAATCTTACAAGTGCAAGACTGTGGTTCAAATCCCGTTCCGGGCAACTATTTTTTTATCACATATATTCTGGAGCCGTATATTTATCGATGTTACCTGTACGAACGTTAAATAAAAATGTGAATTTACGTATCGATTTCTCCTTATATACCGACTTTTGGGGTGTTCGTCGATTTGAAACTACTTCACACGTGACTCATTCATATTCATGAGTTATTACCAGTTAAAATAGGGACTGTACAGCTTTTTAAAGAAAGACTTAAAGAAGGACATATCCTGCGCCTAATTTTTTTTTTTATATGTTTCTTAAGAGGCTGTATATCAAATGTGATATTTTCCATTACGTTGTCCCGCCTTAATTCCAGTATCATATGGAAAATCTTATATTAGCAAGATTTTTTAACGGATATTTCGACAATAAAACACTTTTTAAAACACTATTTTACTGAAAAATCAGCTAACCTGTTTAAGATTACCTTAAGCTCACGGTCGAAGCTGTCAACTATCAAATATTTTAATTTTACTATCCGCAAACTTTTTAAGCCGAAATTAAGGTTTTATTTCATACCCCAGCCAACCGCGTTTTCGCTTCTTGGAGAACGTCTGGATGGGGTATGAAAGTTAATAATCGGACCACGTAATGCTTTTAAAAAATATGTGAAAAAATCATTTATTGTCGTTCTTATCCGGGTAGTAGAACTTAATGACCCCTCTGTCCTGAACTATACCGATACAATATCGACTTTGTGAATGAATGACTACTAATTCAACTCGAGTTGGCTCACTGGAGATGAACTCATTAATGGTAAAATCTATGACAGTTAAAAGGTTCGGATAAAGGAAATCGGTGATCAATTCGACAACACTAGTTTCTGTAAATATTTACATTGACTCAACAAATCCTTTAACATGTTTAACAGCGATCATATAACCCGTTATCACAGTCAATACAAACATAAGGTAATTGCCCTAAAAGCTTTTAAAACATGTTATTTCCGCAAATTTTAAAAAAATCCTTAATTGGTAGCGATACCAATACAGTCCTATCGGTATCTCTTTTACACTACAGAAGCAATGGTCAGAATTCATAGATCTATATAAGTTCGTCTAATATTATCGTTATATACAAAAAAAAAGCTGTAATTTTCGGACACACCTATTTCTCCTGAATTTGATTTTTACATATTTGCTACTGTTCCTTTCTTTTCAATCGAATCAGCGGTTGGATCAGCTATATATTATCATTTATTTCTGCAAAATTGCCATTACCGACATGTATTTATGAGCGGGTACTCTCGTCGAATCCATGAATTCAAGAACTGAAGAATGAAGAATGTCCAAGTCGGTAGGTCGTACTTAGTTAAACCAATGTTGCAGAAACGAATAATTATAGGTTATTAGATTTAACTAGAATAAAACAAAAGGTTTTAGCATTTAATTTTCATCACAAATATTTACTTGAAACAAACATATTGTCGTTACGTCGTGGGAATTTTCACGATGAAATCAACATTGTTTACATCACGTGACATACTTCCTTTGACATAAACAGAAAATGCACCAATCACGAAAGAGTATACATTACACACCCATACGTCAATATGAGAGAATATTGACGTTTCCTGTTACACTGAAAGAAAAGCTTGTAAATGCGCGAGCTTGTAAATGCGAGCAATACTACTGTTTATCTTACACTGTCTATGAAACAATTATTCACACAAAACAGTAAACAGGTAAAAACAATAATTCCGGAAACGAGTGTAATTATATAAGTTTTGTTTTATATGTATTAACGATACGTCACAGGATGACATAGTTATACTGGTATTAAAAGCCTGTATATCGCACCATTGGCTGTGTTTTAAACTTTTCATCATCTTTTTTCATCAGTCATTTCATCTTCCGCTTTTAGAGGGCTGGCGTGGCGCAGTCGCGGTAGCGCGGCGGATTTGTAACCGGAGGCCCCGGGTTCAATCCTCCGTGGTGCCACTGAGTTCCGTCGGTGTGTTCTTGGTCAAGACACTTTCCCTTTGCCCCGTCCATCGGATGGGGACGTAAACCGGGCGGTCCCGTTTATAGGGCTATTCCCCGAGCACGTTAAAGAACCATAGGAATTTATTCGATAATAAGAGTAGGGCAGATTCCCGGAATACTATGTATCCTTCCCCTATATCTGGGGCGGCTCTAAATAACCTATACTGTGTTGATGAGCCGTTAAACAAAATTCAATTCAATTCAATTCATCTTCCGCTTTACTTTCTCTTTGCCTTAAGTTAGACATTTCAGATTAGGATGATCACCTTTAAACTTCAGTAGTATTTCACAGGTGAGTAAATTTAACCTTTGACGCAACTAACCTTACGGGAAAATCATGCTCGCAGTTGAACATCTTGTTTGTTAGAGAATAGGCAGAAGATATTGCAATTTCGAAATCTAATATTTATCTTGTAAAAGATAAAAAAATATGAAAAACAAAAACAAAAAAAGATGATATATTCGGGTTAGTTATATGTTTATATATGACATGTATCCATCATTGTGTTAAATTACTTTCCCCTAGAATTGCTTATTTGAGGAGTTATTTAGCTTATAGAAATTCATCAATTTTCATGTACTGTTCAGTCCCAAGATGGCCGTCCTTTTTTATTTTCATTTAGAAGTTTCTATTCCATTAATTCTGATTGTTTGTTTTTTCAGAAGGTATTTTTTATACAATACTTTACTTGTAATTATATGAATTGAAATGTTATTTCCATTCACCATTGTTATTTCCATTCAGGCATTGTCTTTATTCATTTTATTCATGCCATCATTATCATGCATTAGACTCGTATATTGTTAACAAGAAATATCTTTGAAAAGGATAGTCGGCGCGTTTGGGGAAGCACAATGTAAACGTGATTGATGGTCATAGAGTGAAATAATTTTAATAGCGAAATGTAAGGTAGAGAGTAGAGCAATATAACGTTATCGGTATTCCGATAAAAGTTGACACGGCAGTGCCAGTGTGGGGAATTTGAACAAAACAAGTTATTGCCTTCCATTACGGAAGGCCATTGTTAAAATATTCAAAGGGTAATAACCCTGAAAAAAGAGGCCCACGAGGGCCTGAATCGTTCTACTGGCAAAGTGTCCTCTGTTAGATAATGCTACATGCAACATATCAAAGTTCTAACCTTGTGGTTTCAAAAAAGAAGGTTTTTGAATGTATTTTCTAATATAAATATATAATATATTTCTATGTAAAACTTTGAACCCCGGTGAGGGGCTTATTCTGACCTCAGGGTCACCATTTGTACAACTTGGTAAAGGACCACTATATGATGCTACATGCAACATATCAAAGCTGTAGTCCTTGTGGTTTCAGAGAAGAAGATTTTTAAATGTAAACTTTTTTGTAAATTTAAATGAGAAGAATATTTTGGTCACCATTTGTACAAACTTGGTAGAGGACCACTAGATGATGATATATACATAATATCTAAGCTCTAGCACTTGTGTTTTTTTGAGAAGAATACATCCGGGCACCTTGAAAAATCACGTGACTAGGAAATCATGGCCATATGAAATTTTTAATAGGGTTTTATTACCAGTTTACGTGTAAAATTAACGGACTTTGCAAGAAAACAGAATAATTTATTTGCAAGTTCAGCATTTCTATTCCTTCTCCATCTTTTCCGGTCACGATTGTAGTACAGCGTAACAAATCACCTAACGATATACCATTTATCAACAACTACACTACACAACTACACTCTTTAAACAAATCTACTAGTTTCCTTTGGCCTTGTCAGACAAAGTTAGCCAATCAGAATTCAGTTTAATAAACAACGTAGGCTTTCTTAATTTCTGTATCGCTTTCAACTCGAGTTTTGATAGGCTTACACAAATACACCTTCTACGAGGCCAAAAGACAGGTTAAACGGCTGGTGCCGATAAATACATTCAGATACGCAGAGAATATCGAATCTTGTTTTAACTCCAACCATCCATAATGAGGCGGCGACATAATTTATGCTGAAATGAAAAAGAAACGCATAATACACTATTATACTTAAAGGGAAAAGAAACGCGACATGGGATATGTAAGTACGCGTTGACTCAAGCATGTAGGCAAACTTAGGATGCAAAATTTGCAAACTCTTTACGTTAAATACATCACTGAACTGGCTCAATTTTTCAAAGAAGAACTTCAACATTTATGAATTTATTGTAACAACGTGTACTGTGATTAAAACGTCTTCAACATCACAGTTGTGTCCTTTCTCTAACTAACTGCAACCTTTTTTTTACAAAACATCTTGAGATTTTCTTGGAATATATATGGAATTAAGTGTGCAGTATATACAATATATAGCGGAAATTCCCGTGTCGCGTTTCTTTTTCCTTTCAGTATATATAAACCTAATTCCACGTAATCAGGTAATATTCCAGACATATCTCAACGTGTTTTGTACAAAAAGGGGCTACAACTAATTACAGAAAGGACTACTCTATCATTTAGTAGACCTTTTAATCAAAGTATACTTTGTTACACGACATTCATTAGTTGAAGTTTCGTTGAAAAAGTCAATCCATTTCAGTATTGTGTTTAATGTTAAGAGATTGCAACGTTTAAAGCCTAAGTTTGCCAAATGCGCATTCTGTCATTAATGAAACTTTTAAGGGGTAACCATTGTGTGTTCGGTGCTGTTTAAACCTTTTATCCGAAACGACAGACCTAATGTCGCCCTGTACCATTCGATCGCAGTAGCATATTAAACATACAATATATAACGGAAATACCCATAATGCGTTTCTTTTTCTTTTCAGTATAAATACTATTTACTCCTCTGAATGGTTCTTCCTTTATAATGTCATACTGGAAGCCTTGGACAGAAATGCTTATAATTCCGTTGTATATCCAGATTTATAGTCAATATATTTTAGGAAGCGATTAATCCCGCTTGAGCATTTCTCTTCGTTACAAAAATATGTTAAAATGACAAATCGACAAGCAAATATCGTGAGGACGTAGTCACGATATATAGGCCAGCAATCCCAGTTCGAGGTCTTACGGATGGCGGAAGGTATTGTGTGCTGAAAATAACGTTAAACAATATTAAACCATTCAATCACTTGTTCTGTTATTGGGTTTTAACTAATTTACAGGGCAACCTTATACTTTTTAGGCCAAGTAGACTGATACTCTGTATGCAGTATTAGTCTACTGGTACCCGAAGTACAGGGTTATGGTGTGTGGCTGTTGTAAGAAGTCAACCCTATTACAAATCAGTATTTCTGTTACTTTCTGGTCCTTTGGGATCATCTTTGCCCTTATCCGTGTGTCTTTAACGTAGAATAACACTGAAACCTGTGTAAACTAGTTTAACTTAATTTCCAAGATGTTATATAAACTGTGCCAAAGCAAAGCTTATTAAGAATCCTTTGACTTATACAAAATGGAGATACGTGATGACGGAACAAAGTTAAGGTATTACTATAAGTTGGTATTACTATAAGTTGTGTAGATGTTAGTCTCGGCCTGCCAAGACCGTATCATGCATGTTTCTAACTTCTTGGTTCTGAATCCGCGTAGCATAGCGTAGGGAAAAACAGAAGCGTGCCGGGTGACCGAGGCTACTTAGGTCTATGCAAGGTTTGGTATACACACAGTTCATCGGATAGTTACAGGGAATATGACGGCCTCTCTGTCCACCCCTTCACAATAAACGTGTCCATAAGTCAATGTGTCCATTGATTTTATAAGTACTATCACAGTATCATGGTATAAATATTGAACTAAACTCCGAGAAAAATAGTGTTAATACAATCGCAAAGAGGCTACTATAGTTATAGTGCTATATTGTATTCCACATAGTGAAATAGTGGAGTTTAGCAGTGAAATTAAAGTAAAAGTTCAGATTATAAAAAAGGACATTTATTTACTTCTGAACATCAAAGTTATGGTCTAAGGATTTAAGGACAGGAACTCTATAAGATTATGTCCTTCGTTCCAATCCTGTTATGTACTGTACTATATATGTTGTAAACATGTTAAAATAACATATGATCTGCTAAATAACTATTTCTGGATATCAGCGAGAAGGCATGTCAATGTAGAAAGTGCATGACATAATTAAGGAAGCATGTCAATGTAGAAAGTGCATGACATAATTAAGGAACACGCTTCATATTAAAAAACACCTAGACATGAGACAATAATGACATGGACTTTATTGTCTCTCTTCTTGGTCTACTTCTCCAGAATGTGATATACATAAACAATTATTTATAGTTTTGACTTGATTTATGACTTGTTAATTGTTACTAGGCGTTTTCAAAGGTACAATCTCATACTTTTTCATATAAAACAGGTAAATAATGGAATGGATTTGTGTAGATGTACTTGTGTATTTAACATTTGTTTTCGTCAACATTTCGGATTGCAAAACTGATCGTGAACTTCACAAGGATTTGTTTGATGGTTACAACACAAACATTGTTCCGCGAAACTACAGCCAAACGCCTTTGGAAGTAGTAGTGTCTTTCAGGTTAATGTCACTTGAAAAATTAGATGGGAAGAATGAAATTCTTGAAACGAAATCATGGCTTCACGCTCAGTGGACGGATACAAATCTAAAATGGAATCCAGAAACGTATGACAACATCAAGCACATTTATGTCAAACAGAAAGAAATATGGGTGCCGTTTCTCATGATAGGCAACTCGCAAAGTGACTTTCAGTCGATGGGGTTTGATGAGTTTCGTATTGTTGTTTCGAGTGACGGGTCTGTCGCGTGGCGACCTGGACTCTCACTTCGCACCTTGTGTGAAGTAGACACCAAATACTTTCCGTTCGACGTTCAAATATGCTCATTGTTTATTGAAAGCTGGACCGATGCTACCGATGTTATTTTAAACGTATCGGTCTCTACAACAGACTTAAATCCGTACACTCAGAACGGGCTATGGTATATCGTAGGAACAGACGTTAATCTCACCAAAGCAATGGCACGTTATTATATCATAACATTACGGTTGAAATTACAAAGAAGGGTTGAATACTATTTATTGTCCTTAATTTCCCCCATTGTTTTCGTGTCAGTCCTCAACTGTTTCATTTTCTTAATACCTGTACATTCCGGTGAGAAAACAAGTTTCTCTATAACAGTGTTTTTGTCGTTCTTGGTCATGATGACGTTTGTTACGGAAGATCTGCCAAAAACGTCCAAACGAATCTCGATACTAATAGTATACATTGCTTCTATGCTCGGAATCAGTTTTTTATCGGTGATATGTTGTGTTGTAAGTCCGCTTATCAGCAATTACAAATCAGAAAAAGCATATATGAAGGACGAAAATGACGGGAAAAGAGACACGGTAGAAGACAATGCAAGTATTCGAAGCGATGATACGAAACTACTGAATGAAAACAGAGCATCTGCCGTGTCAACATTTGATTTGGTGTTGTTTGGGATAGTTAGTGTTTTGACTGTTGTGTCTACAGTTGTCACTATATGTGTGCTGCTAATGGGACAAGCTAACGCTTTAGCACAACCTTTTGAAACTATATCAGGATATTAGCTAACATATGATGAGGTGACGAACGATCAATTAAAAAAATACCTGATAGTTACAATATATTATATTTGTGTTGAGTCTATGACTCAACCAACACAGGTAAATAACTATAATGTGTAATTTAAACACCAAAGTATTGTCAGACATTGACATATGTGTACTGGCGAAAAATACACACCATTGTTACGTTTGAGAGGAAACGCGAATATTATAGGTTATTGAATTTGAATGGCTAAATATTACTTGGAACCAGTTGTTTTGCCAAAACAACGAGTTCCAAGTAATATTTAGCCATACAAATTCAATAACCTTTTTATTGTATACTTTCATATTGTTTACGACCAATGTTAATTGTATGACTATTACTTTTCATTGTATTTGTGTTATTTCTATAGCTTCTGATGGAATTCCTATCTTGTCATTCAGTCTCATTTTGTGTGGATGATTATTTTGCGCGAAAACGGCGTCGACGTCGGATGACGTCATTAAAAACATCAAGCGATTTTCTAAAGTTTGTTTACCATTAGATAATAAAGTTTGTTTACCATTAGATAATGTTAAAAACACAGTGGGTGGGGTAGTGACAATTTCAATTATTTCATCAGTATTTGCCATAAAAAAAATTGTTGACACTATAGGAATGATTCCTTATTTTATTTGAAAGTAGTTCCTTATTTCTATTTTGCTGCTCTTAGCAAGCACGAGAACACGTTTCAGTGTAATATCAATGTGTGCAATATCGTAGAATATTGCACACTTAGCTCAATGCAAACTAAACGGGACACTATGAAAGTATACAATCGATGGTAAAGCAGTTGTTGACTTCTTTATATGTTCTACATTTTAAAGTCCAAAGTATGACTAAATCAGTATGTACAAAGTCATTACATTCACAATCAGAAAAAGTGTTGAAAATGGCGTTAAACACGGAGTCTGCGTTAGAGACGGTTCTATTTCCAGTATAGTTTAAGGCAAATATGTTAAACAAATGTTAATCAGTTTTCTAATAAATACTGAAAAGGGGATACCTTGGTAACATCAAACACAAACAAGAGAAAAAGTAGCAGACGCGGTTTTATTCAGTCTGCTCATGAGTGGTAATATCAGGTGCAACACCTATCATGCCCTCTATCACGGTATTCTACCTTAAAACATTAAAGATTGGGTTTGATCATAGGGTACGAGTATTACCTTTCATACCCCATCCAACCACTTCTCCAAGAAGCCAAAACGGGGTTTGCGGGGGTATGAAATAAAACCGTAATTTCGGCTTAAAAAATTGCATATTGTAAATTAAAACATTTAATAGGTAATTTTAAACAGGTTATCGCATTTTTTCAGTAAAAAATGTTTTTATACGTGTTTTATTGTCAAAATATCCATTATAAAAATCCTGCTAAAATAAAGCTTTCCCATCGCTGAATGGAATTAGGGCGGGACCACGTAATGGATTCCAACGGACCAGTAAGTAATAACCCTACTGAACTGAAGTACTTAGTTATTTTTCAGTCCTCTTTGACCTCACTGATAGTTTGAAATATATTGCTGAACGTTTTCCATGTTTATTTTTTCTTCTTTTAAGCCTAAATATTCAGGTCATGTACACATATGGGCGTATTGTATCAATGTATGGTATATGCGCTGTCATATGTTGATGTCGGTCTGCATAGGGTGTATATGCGACATATGTCGGTGTGTATGCGACAGATGACGGTGTATTATACATTATTTTAAAGAGGGTAAACATGTCTGTTGTTCTATAGAAGATGTCTCGACCAAGGTCATGCCAAGGTCACGGATCGCATACTATAATCGTGCATTGCTGTCATTATTGTAACTCAAATAATATCACACAGCATATAGTCATATTCATCTTAACGTGTGTGTTTAGACCAAAGCCCTAGCCTAAAGGTGATTGTCACGCTTAGACATCACAGATCAAATGCATTAAGCCTTTTGTCAACATCATAGCTATGCTATCATACAGTGTAACAAAAATAACAGTTCAACTGCATTAGACCTAGTATCATGAACATGATATTATTAAGATGTTTAAATGTCACTGTAAAGTGGAAAATATCACGACACAATAGGTAAATTCAGTTACTTTATTGGGCGTAATTGGTAAAAATAAAAGCTATTTAGCACCACACATGCTCTTCTTCACAACTTATTTCGAGCCCATTATATTTGTAGATAGGGTGGAGGGAGGAGGGGTGGGGAGGGAGAGAGAGAATAAGTATAGGTAACTGTAAATCAATTTTAGACATAAACTTGCATGAGTAAATGGTGTTATTCAATTTTGTATCAGATGATGAGTCCTGCCCAATAAAGTTTTTTTGTTCTAAAACAATAACGAATTATCCAAAAATATTTAACTATTTATCTTTGTTTTGGTATATGTTTTACAACAGCATATGTATCATTTCCTGATTCTCTGGATGTAGACTTTATTTTTTAGAGATTTCTTTTTCATGCACTTTTATTTACACTGTCGTGTCAATTTAAACGCTGAAGACAGGATAATAGCGAGAGTGTATACATTTGAAATACGATTTAAGCTAACCATTGGGCCTTATTGCTTACTAAACGTTCCAAGTCGATAACCATGTCTTCACCACTCTGACTGTTGATTAGTGTCCCTATCATTGTAAAGTTTATTTGCTCTTTGTTTGTGGTTTAGTGCGGATCTACGGTGACATTGTGTGTGGGTGCTTTGGTTTCTATAGGACCATTCTTCTCATTTTTGTAAACATTTGTTTGTTTTTTCTTTATAAAAGTAAAGGTCAAAGGATTGTATAAAGCTATACCCTAGATAAATATTCAATACAACGATATACTGCAAATAAATAACTGCAATCGGGCCTCAATGTATACACCTGAGCTAATCAGTCAGGAGGCATGTTAGCAGTAAATAAGCAAGCTGTCCTTAATCCTTGTTTAAGAATAGAAACAGGGAGATACTCAAGAGGGATAACAGAGAGAAGCGAAAGAGTGTGCGAAATGTGTAACACCTACGATATTGAAGACGAGTACCATTTTATTTTGATCTGTACTACTTACACTAACATTAGAAACAAATACATTCCTAAATATTACACAACTAGACCAAGCATGTTTACATTTGTGAAATTGTTGCAGTCATTAAACAAAAAGATTATTCTTAGTTTAAGTAAATTCATTTCCGATGCATTTGTATTAAGGCTATCTACATCCATTTTAACAGACTAAAAAAACACTAGATATCTTATTTTAGAACATCCTCGTTTATCATTGACATACACTAATATGTGCATGTTTTTGTTTGTTTAAATATGTATGAAACAAAGAAAAACGTAATGATTATTTTGTTGTATTTGCAGTGTTAAAATCTGTCACGTGTGTGTATATTATAATTATCATATATTTGTAATGATGAAAAACTGTAATAGTTTAAGTCAATAAAAGTATATATCTGTCTATCTATCGTATGGAAGTAGATCCGTAACATTAATAAATTAACACGATTTAAATAAATTGACGTTCTATACCTATGTATATATCTATCTACTGATACTGCAACACCCCGTTTCGACGATTTTATATAGGTTTCCTGGGTATAACCAGTAGCAATGTGGATTAATCATTTTGCTCAAGGATAAATAACATGGCCATGGCGAGGATCAAACCCACGACTTGTCGATCTAAAGTCCGGCGCTGTACCGCTGAACCAAGCACTCCACTATATACTCAATGTGTAATGAATTCATTAATTCCGCATCGCATTACTTAATAGGAATTGTGTTTACTAAATGTGCATGTCCATTTCAAATTCTAAATTTAACTAAATTATTTTGATTTAAATAAATATTTGCAATTTAATAAATATTTGCGCTTTAATAAATCGACGTTCGATTTACTAAATGTACTCTGATGTCACTGAATCTGCTACACATCGCTCAATATGAACACTATTTATTAAATCGCTATAAGATTTACTTCAAAAGTTGTGATTTAAATAAATGTTTGTGATTCAAAAAAAAGTATGAAAGGAGAAATTTGGAAATCGCCGAACACGAACACGATATCGACGTTTGATATTCATAACTTGCACATGACATCTTCAAAATAACTTGACCAATCAGTGATCAATAAAATAAAAGACCTCCACATTCTGGTAGGGGGTAAACTCGGTGTTTATCGTTGGTGCTCAGTTGACTTTAGCCTTTTATAAAACTAGTTTGTAGTGATAATTATATTAAAAAAATAAAATTATTTTGTACATCTTTGTATCTTCTTTTGGTGTGGTCTGATTTTAAAACCCCAATATGGATACATTTAATTTAATATATGTATAAATAAAAATAGTGTGAACCATTTTTACAATAATTTCCAACATGATAATATGAGGATCACGTTGTCATACCCGGAGTTCTGTTAACTCAGTGAGATACATATTTAAATAATGCGAAAACACAAACAATGAAGTAATTTAAAAAGTAAAACATAGTGTTGTGTACGAGTGCTTATATTGCACCTAATAAGGTACTCATGAATTATTCTATTTCTTAAAACATTTTGGATCCAGTACATTTAATGAGTTTCACTTGTTCGTTGTCAGGTAACATACTATCAGACTGAGTAATGAATTGATCAAATGTATTGTTTAGCATGTCCTTCATATTTGCTACAATGTAGCAAACAATGTTTTCACTCTCCACCGCATTTATTATACACTGTTTACAGAGAAACTGTTCCCTGGGGATACAAAGGTAACGTCCAAGCTCAATTTCAATTGGCAAACAACCTGCTCTGAGTTAAGCAATCACTAATCTTGTCGTTGTATATAGGTTCATGGAAACATATTTTATCCATTATTGGAACAAGCATACTGACACACTCAATCTGTCTAACAAAGTCGCGAAAAATGTTGCTGTTCCGAGTCGAAGTGGACATTTGTCGAAACACACACACATGTTAGGCGCAAATTATATCACAAAGTGCTGCGTTTTTTCTTGCTGTCAACTTGAAGTACAACCTACAAATCAATACCAATATACCCACCATCCATTGATAAGTTCCAGTATTTCAACCTGTTTGTTGACATTTTAATAGAAACACAAAATTCACAGATTTTCCACAAAGACTCAGTTTCGCATTTCAACCCTGAACAATTCTATGGGTGTCAGCCAGGGTGTCAGGGAAGCTTGTCAAATTGTTTCTCAAACTCCATTCTCACCAGTCATAACAGAAATAAAGCATAGACAGATGTTTTCAAGAAGAGATAAGCTTCAATATTCACATTTATCGCTTATTTCAGAATTTCACCGGGGCCAATTCGAAACTGATGCTAAAACTGTTGTCTGCTACCTTAGTATCGTAAACCTTAGTGTATGTCGTAAACATAGTATCCTTTTTGTTATACATATTAGAAATAAGACTCTACCGTTCATGAACAGTCTCAATCAAACCGAGACTGCAATATTTTGTATTTGTCGTGTTCGGCCGTTTTCAAAGGTCCATTATCATACTCTTTTGAGAACGCTCTGTCGGCTGATTCGCTCCAAGCATTTGCTGTTTCCGTGAAATCATGGAACTCATTTAATACCGTTTCATGATATTTATAATTTGCTCATATTTCTATTGTAGATTCTCCGATGTAAAATGATTCTTCAGTTCTCCTGTGTGACTGTTTTCTAAAGTGAATGACTTTGGTTTTATTAACGTTAATATTCACTTTGTTTTCGACACACCACACATTTAAACGACCTAACATTAACTGAATAATCCGTTCAGACGGTGCCAATATTACAATGTCGTCTGCAAAAAGGAGAATGCTCACATTTATTGTTTCATCAATATTAATACCCAAGTTCATTTCTTTAATATCGGTTGCCAAATCATTTATGAATATTGCAAATAATATCGATGAGATTACGTCACCTTGCTTCACACCGGAAGTGATGTCAAACCAGTCTGTACAATTTCCATTTACGTTAACGCTCGCACCACATTCCGAATACAACGTCTTAATGACATCTAAAAGATTTCCTATAATACCGAGATTTGCTAATTGAATGTACAATATGTCACTATTTATGTTATCAAAAGCTTTGGCCATGTCAATGTAGGTTCATTGCGGTGTTAACGGTTTCTTATAATTGACGTTAGACTGAACACGTGATCTTCGCACGACCTATTTGCTCGAAATCCATTTTGAAGTCATTTGCCTCCAAAAACGTCCCCAGACTTTTATTCAAAATATTTGTAAATAATTTACACACTGTTGATATAAGGTTAATCCCTCTGTAATTGGTTGGTATCCTTGGGTCATTTTTAACATTTTTAGGGATAGGTTTTATAATGGATTTTAAACCACAGTGACGGTACACAATTATTTTACAAACACATGTTAAATAATGCACACAAAATATTAACTGATAGGTCATTTTTAAACACTTCGTTTTGGTAAACAGTCGATACCTACAGCTTTAGATTGCTTTACACTCTAAAAAAGTAATCGTAGAGTTGAATATTTCAGCGCCTTCAAACTGAGTTTGATCATGTATATTTTCAAATTCCTGATAGTCTATGTTTTCTTCTTCTGAAGTTGTGTTTAAAAGATCACTAAAATCACTTCTCCATTTATTCATACTGTCATCATGGTCCGAGCTGACACGACCATCTTCAAATTTGACCTCGTTTTGAAATGTCGCCCTGCTTCCTACTCCGGCATAGTTTTTTTAATGTATTAGTTTCAAATCTTTGAATCATCGTTTACGCTTAAATATTTGCAAAAGACGGCTACGTTCGATCTTACATTTAAGATACTCCTTTTCCGCTTTATGATAGTCGTCAAATACTGAGGCCAAATTGTCTGACCACCATGGTTTAATGCATCGTCGGAACCCATGTTTGATTGATTAAGTTATCACTCCATTTATAACCCACGTTTGATTGATTACGTTATCACTCCATTCATGGAGTGATAACGTAATCAATCAAACATGCGTTCCGACGATGGGTTTAATGATCGTTTGGCATTTTTAGTATTTTTGATATTGAAAAACAGAAGTCTGTCGTCCATTCCTTTATAGTATATATTACAAATCTCACTATATATATAGAATCAACCTAGCTGTTCTCTTGAAAAAAAATTAATTTCCAATACGTGCGATGGCATTGTTTATCAAAATTGCTATATTCCCATTGTTCATAACATGTTGCTGAATATCTCTGACAGTATGCTTTAAGTTCATTCTATCGTTTGGTACCGGGCCTTTGACTTTAACTGTATGATCACGCTTGTCACGTAAATCAATATTAATACCTAATTTGAGAACGTGACGATTACAGAGTGGTCTGGCGTTGATCCTTGATAAGATCTGTAACAGGTGAAACAGAGAAATATTTAAAACAATTAAAATCCTCCACAGGCACAAACACGTAGTCCACTAGACAGACCTCTTAGGGATATGCATGTATAATTATCTAGCTCCGGGGTGAGTCTACCGTTAAGTGTATCTTTGAGAAAATCAGTGAATACGGAACCGCTCGTATGTTTTGTCCCATCAACATGATCAAGAACTGTCCGTGTTGGCAAGTTTAATTCATCCAAGCATGAACCAATTTCATACTCATATCCACATCTTGCGTTAATGTCCCCCGCAAAAATGCGCGCATCAAAATCACATGATCTAAATATAATGCTAGTAAGATGGTCAAAACATTTCTTCCAATATCAATTCTAGTGGCAAGTACGTAATATGAAATTCAGATGTAATAGTATATACGTACGTACTCTAGCTACTTTTAGTAAGATATTGTTACGTTTTCTGTTGTAATCTATAAAACAGATATAGTATAGATTAAGTCGTGTCTCGGAGGCAACATGCTCCTTATGTTTCGTTTTCTCATACTACATATATTTGTAACTTTTATCCTGTTTATATAAACTACCGCCAGTGGTCTCAGGCTTCATGAGCTCGTTGTGCCCGAGTTTTCGCGAATGATCCGAATCGTAAACAGGTTAATTATGGTGATACACGTAATAATATAGTTCACGTTCTTGAATTGTGTGTCATGTTTAGGTATCTGTACTAAATACTCACCCACTCGTGCATACGATTTCTGTAGATTTGTGTCGTTTTCAGGGGCGTACCTGGAGCATTTTGAAATGTACGCCAGATATGAGAAACGTAGCTGCGAACCGAGCAGCGGCGCTGCGAGGTTGGCTAGGTGTGCGAGGGGGTTTCCGCCTCCCGCCGGTGGGGGTCATGAACATTTTGAAAATTAGGAGGCAAATGATGCGTTCTCAAGCTATATTTTAGCGTTAATATGGCATTTTGTTTGACACTAGCCCATACCCACCACCTCAGCCTTCAGTTTTTATTGCATATTTGGAACTTTTGGAACTTTTATTTTTTCACTTTTGCTGACGAATTGTACACATTGGCGTACGTGCGTATGCCTGGATACGCGCCTGGTTTTAAAAAAGCATGTAAAATGCCGTTGGATCCGCCTTAATAGCAGAACGTTGACATTGAACACGTCGTGTCACACCAAGGCAGTGCATTCACAACTTGTCAAACTTGACGGACATGTTCTGCGTTGTTAGGGTATTAATTCTCCGTATATCTGACCTCATTTAGATATCTTGGAATCAACCACAATGAAGGCTAGGTGGGTATTAAGCTCTCACCTCCCCTCACCTCCCACCAGACAAATATATATATATATACACTGAAAGGAAAAAGAAACGCAATATATACTGAAAGGAAAAAAAAAACGCAATGAGTATTTCCGCTATATTATGCTACCGCTAATCAAATGATACAGGGCGACATTATGCCTGTCCTTTCAAAAAAGGTTTAAACAGCACACCAATGGTTACCCATTTAAAGTTTCATTATCGACAGAAAGCGCATTTGGCTCAAGCAGGTGCACGTGGGCAAACTTAGACTTTAAACGTTGCAGTCTCTTAAAATTAAACACAATACTAAAATGGCTTAAAGTTTTCAAGCGAAACTTCAACATTTATGAATTTCGTGTAACAAAGTATATTTTGATTAAAAGGTCTACTACATGACAGAGTTGTCCTTTCTGTAATTAGTTGTAGCCCCTTTTCGTACGAAACACGTTGAGGTATATCTGAAATATTACGTGGAATTAGGTGTGTATAATATTGTAGTATAGGCAATTTTTCCTTTCAGTATAGTTTTCTCTCTCCGGTCGGAGGTGCAGGATTACTGTATGTAAAGCGTACCCAAACGTCATCTCTTACGTCATCGCATACGTCATCTCTTAAATCATCGCATACGTCATCTCTTACGTCATCTCTTTCAATTCTGAAGACTAATAATCAGAAACATTTCGCGGACTCAATTCAATTTTCAATTTCAATTCTTTATTCGGCACAAACATTACAATGTTTTTCGCCAATACAATACAGGCGGATACAATTCAATACATTTCAATACAATGAGAAGAGTATGTTGTAAATGAACATGATATGAGTCAAGTATACAACGTACGCATTTGATATGCAGTCATTTATATTAATTAGTATCATGCATTAGTAGTTTGCTGCTGAAAAAAAACAACGAAGTAAATAACGTATAAAACATATGAACACGATATGAGTATATTTACACTCAAAGTACACATCCCATTGTTTATCAATATAGTCATATTTAAATTGATGCACAATTAACTATGCGTATTAATTGGCCATTGAATGAAAAATAAACAACAAAGGAAATCAAAAATTCACGTGAATTATACAGCGACTTCACTAAAGTATTTATCCCAGTACTTATGTCAGTATTTTTATCGATAATACTATCTACAATGCTGGACTAATGACATAGCATATTATAGATTAATCAGAAACATCGCAGGGACTATTAAATGGGCAGACATAGCGTATTATAAATTAATCAGAAACATTTCACGGACTAATGGGCAGACATAGTGTATTATAAATTAATCAGAAACATTTCACGGACTAATGGGCAGACATAGCGTATTATAAATTAATCAGAAACATTTCACGGACTAATGGGCAGACATAGTGTATTATAAATTAATCAGAAACATTTCACGGACTAATGGGCAGACATTCAGAAACATCGCAGGGACTATTAAATGGGCAGACATAGCGTATTATAAATTAATCAGAAACATTTCACGGACTAATGGGCAGACGTTCAGAAACATCTCAGGGACTATTAAATGGGCAGACATAGCGTATTATAAATTAATCAGAAACATTTCACGGACTAATGGGCAGACATTCAGAAACATTTCACGGACTAATGGGCAGACATAGCGTATTATAAATTAATCAGAAACATTTCACGGACTAATGGGCAGACATTCAGAAACATTTCACGGACTAATGGGCAGACATAGCATATTATAAATTAATCAGCAACATTTCACGGACTAATGGGCAGACAGCATATTATAGATTAATCAGAAACATTTCACGGACTAATGGGCAGACACAGCATATTATAGATTAATAAGAAACATCTCAGGGACTATTAAATGGGCAGACACAGCATATTATAGATTAATCAGAAACATTTCACGAACTAATGGGCAGACACAGCATATTATAGATTAATAAGAAACATCTCAGGGACTATTAAATGGGCAGACACAGCATATTATAGATTAATCAGAAACATTTCACGGACTAATGGGCAGACACAGCATATTATAGATTAATCAGAAACATTTCACGGACTAAAGGGCAGACACAGCATATTATAGATTAATCAGAAACATTTCACGGACTAATGGACAGACACAGCATATTATAGATTAATCAGAAACATTTCACGGACTAAAGGGCAGACACAGCATATTATAGATTAATCAGAAACATTTCACGGACTAATGGACAGACACAGCATATTATAGATTAATCAGAAACATTTCACGGACTAATGGGCAGACACAGCATATTATAGATTAATCAGAAACATTTCACGGACTAATGGACAGACACAGCATATTATAGATTAATCAGAAACATTTCACGGACTAATGGACAGACACAGCATATTATAGATTAATCAGAAACATTTCACGGACTAATGGGCAGACACAGCATATTATAGATTAATCAGAAACATTTCACGGACTAAAGGGCAGCCACAGCATATTATAGATTAATCAGAAACATTTCACGGACTAATGGACAGACACAGCATATTATAGATTAATCAGAAACATTTCACGGACTAATGGGCAGACACAGCATATTATAGATTAATCAGAAACATTTCACGGACTAATGGGCAGACACAGCATATTATAGATTAATCAGAAACATTTCACGGACTAATGGACAGACACAGCATATTATAGATTAATCAGAAACATTTCACGGACTAATGGGCAGACACAGCATATTATAGATTAATCAGAAACATTTCACGGACTAATGGACAGACACAGCATATTGTAGATTAATCAGAAACATTTCACGGACTAATGGGCAGACACAGCATATTATAGATTAATCAGAATCATTTCACGGACTAATGGGCAGACACAGCATATTATAGATTGATCAGAAACATTTCACGGAAACATAGCATAGTATAGATTAATCAGAAAAAAATTCTCGGACTAATGGGCAGACATTCAGAAACATCTCAGGGACTATTAAATGGGCAGAAATAGCGTATTATAAATTAATCAGAAACATTTCACGGACTAATGGGCAGACATTCAGAAACATTTCACGGACTAATGGGCAGACATAGCATATTATAAATTAATCAGCAACATTTCACGGACTAATGGGCAGACAGCATATTATAGATTAATCAGAAACATTTCACGGACTAATGGGCAGACGTAGCATATTGTAGATTAATCAGAAACATTTCACGAACTAATGGGCAGACACAGCATATTATAGATTAATAAGAAACATCTCAGGTACTATTAAATGGGCAGACACAGCATATTATAGATTAATCAGAAACATTTCACGGACTAATGGGCAGACACAGCATAATATAGATTAATCAGAAACATTTCACGGACTAATGGACAGACTTAGCATATTGTAGATTAATCAGAAACATTTCACGGACTAATGGGCAGACATAGCATATTGTAGATTAATCAGAAACATTTCACGGACTAATGGGCAGACACAGCATATTATAGATTATTCAGAATCATTTCACGGACTAATGGGCAGACACAGCATATTATAGATTGATAAGAAACATCTCAGGGACTATTAAATGGGCAGACACAGCATATTATAGATTAATCAGAAACATTTCACGAACTAATGGGCAGACACAGCATATTATAGATTAATAAGAAACATCTCAGGGACTATTAAATGGGCAGACACAGCATATTATAGATTAATCAGAAACATTTCACGGACTAATGGGCAGACACAGCATATTATAGATTAATCAGAAACATTTCACGGACTAAAGGGCAGACACAGCATATTATAGATTAATCAGAAACATTTCACGGACTAATGGACAGACACAGCATATTATAGATTAATCAGAAACATTTCACGGACTAAAGGGCAGACACAGCATATTATAGATTAATCAGAAACATTTCACGGACTAATGGACAGACACAGCATATTATAGATTAATCAGAAACATTTCACGGACTAATGGGCAGACACAGCATATTATAGATTAATCAGAAACATTTCACGGACTAATGGACAGACACAGCATATTATAGATTAATCAGAAACATTTCACGGACTAATGGACAGACACAGCATATTATAGATTAATCAGAAACATTTCACGGACTAATGGGCAGACACAGCATATTATAGATTAATCAGAAACATTTCACGGACTAAAGGGCAGCCACAGCATATTATAGATTAATCAGAAACATTTCACGGACTAATGGACAGACACAGCATATTATAGATTAATCAGAAACATTTCACGGACTAATGGGCAGACACAGCATATTATAGATTAATCAGAAACATTTCACGGACTAATGGGCAGACACAGCATATTATAGATTAATCAGAAACATTTCACGGACTAATGGACAGACACAGCATATTATAGATTAATCAGAAACATTTCACGGACTAATGGGCAGACACAGCATATTATAGATTAATCAGAAACATTTCACGGACTAATGGACAGACACAGCATATTGTAGATTAATCAGAAACATTTCACGGACTAATGGGCAGACACAGCATATTATAGATTAATCAGAATCATTTCACGGACTAATGGGCAGACACAGCATATTATAGATTGATCAGAAACATTTCACGGAAACATAGCATAGTATAGATTAATCAGAAAAAAATTCTCGGACTAATGGGCAGACATTCAGAAACATCTCAGGGACTATTAAATGGGCAGACATAGCGTATTATAAATTAATCAGAAACATTTCACGGACTAATGGGCAGACATTCAGAAACATTTCACGGACTAATGGGCAGACATAGCATATTATAAATTAATCAGCAACATTTCACGGACTAATGGGCAGACAGCATATTATAGATTAATCAGAAACATTTCACGGACTAATGGGCAGACGTAGCATATTGTAGATTAATCAGAAACATTTCACGAACTAATGGGCAGACACAGCATATTATAGATTAATAAGAAACATCTCAGGTACTATTAAATGGGCAGACACAGCATATTATAGATTAATCAGAAACATTTCACGGACTAATGGGCAGACACAGCATAATATAGATTAATCAGAAACATTTCACGGACTAATGGACAGACTTAGCATATTGTAGATTAATCAGAAACATTTCACGGACTAATGGGCAGACATAGCATATTGTAGATTAATCAGAAACATTTCACGGACTAATGGGCAGACACAGCATATTATAGATTATTCAGAATCATTTCACGGACTAATGGGCAGACACAGCATATTATAGATTGATCAGAAACATTTCACGGAGACACAGCATATTATAGATTAATCAGAATCATTTCACGGACTAATGGGCAGACACAGCATATTATAGATTAATCAGAAACATTTCACGGAGACACAGCATATTATAGATTAATCAGAAACATTTCACGGACTAATGGACAGACTTAGCATATTGTAGATTAATCAGAAACATTTCACGGACTAATGGGCAGACATAGCATATTGTAGATTAATCAGAAACATTTCACGGACTAATGGGCAGACAGAGCATATTATAGATTAATCAGAATCATTTCACGGACTAATGGGCAGACACAGCATATTATAGATTGATCAGAAACATTTCACGGAAACATAGCATAGTATAGATTAATCAGAAAAAATTCTCGGACTAATGGGCAGACATTCAGAAACATCTCAGGGACTATTAAATGGGCAGACATAGCGTATTATAAATTAATCAGAAACATTTCACGGACTAATGGGCAGACATTCAGAAACATTTCACGGACTAATGGGCAGACATAGCATATTATAAATTAATCAGCAACATTTCACGGACTAATGGGCAGACAGCATATTATAGATTAATCAGAAACATTTCACGGACTAATGGGCAGACATAGCATATCATAGATTAATCAGAAACATTTCACGAACTAATGGGCAGACACAGCATATTATAGATTAATAAGAAACATCTCAGGTACTATTAAATGGGCAGACACAGCATATTATAGATTAATCAGAAACATTTCACGGACTAATGGGCAGACACAGCATATTATAGATTAATCAGAAACATTTCACGGACTAAAGGGCAGACAGAGCATAATAAAGATTAATCAGAAACATTTCACGGACTAATGGACAGACATAGCATATTGTAGATTAATCAGAAACATTTCACGGACTAATGGGCAGACACAGCATATTATAGATTAATCAGAATCATTTCACGGACTAATGGGCAGACACAGCATATTATAGATTGATCAGAAACATTTCACGGAAACATAGCATAGTATAGATTAATCAGAAAAAATTCTCGGACTAATGGGCAGACAGAGCATATTATAGATTAATCAGAAACATTTCACGGACTAATGGGCAGACACAGCATATTTTAGATTAATCAGAAACATTTCACGGACTAATGGACAGACTTAGCATAATATAGATTAATCAGAAACATTTCACGGAAACATAGCATAGTATAGATTAATCAGAAAAAATTCTCGGACTAATGGGCAGACAGAGCATATTATAGATTAATCAGAAACATTTCACGGACTAATGGGCAGACACAGCATATTATAGATTAATCAGAAACATTTCACGGACTAATGGGCAGACACAGCATATTATGGATTGATCAGAAACATTTCACGGAGACATAGCATATTATAGATTAATCAGAAACATTTCACGGACTAATGGGCAGACACAGCATAATATAGATTAATCAGAAACATTTCACGGACTAATGGACAGACATAGCATATTGTAGATTAATCAGAAACATTTCACGGACTAATGGGCAGACACAGCATATTATAGATTAATCAGAATCATTTCACGGACTAATGGGCAGACACAGCATATTATAGATTGATCAGAAACATTTCACGGAAACATAGCATAGTATAGATTAATCAGAAAAAATTCTCGGACTAATGGGCAGACAGAGCATATTATAGATTAATCAGAAACATTTCACGGACTAATGGGCAGACACAGCATATTATAGATTAATCAGAAACATTTCACGGACTAATGGGCAGACACAGCATATTATAGATTGATCAGAAACATTTCACGGAGACATAGCATATTATAGATTAATCAGAAACATTTCACGGACTAATGGGCAGACATAGCATACTACAGATTAATCAGAAACATTTCACGGACTAATGGGCAGAAACAGCATATTATAGATTAATCAGAAACATTTCACAGACTAATGGGCAGACATAGCATATTATAGATTATTTCCAAATCTGCTACAACCTCTTTCTTCCGAGAGCTGCTTATGATTCCCCGAACGTTTCTTGATGAACGATTAATATTTTTTTTAAAAAAAGAAAGTAATCTGCACCTACAGCCCGAAATGAACATGGTTACGTTTTGTAACAACTTGTCTGATAGAAAAGCTTGATGAACACTGGGAGTAGGGTCTCAAGATTCGGAGAAAATACTCCAACTTAGCAATTATGAAGGCCAAAGAGATCAAAGTAGGACCAACACATCTTTTTATATTGTTCTCATCGTAAGTAAAATATTTCAGTGAACCATTTGAATGAATGGGTAACTGTAGCCAAGTGTTTCACTCTTAGCTCTGCTTTGCAACTTCGAATGTTTGAAGTTGTTGCGTTTTCATTTATTCTCTGAATTGTTGTTTTTAACTTCTCTCGAGATTAAGCTCTTCCACGTAGCCGTCTATATCGTATATTTTAATTACACAACACCAAGTTTCATGTTATATATGACGAACTTATCACACTTTTGATACCAATTTGAAACTATCCCACTTCTGACACCACAACTTTGAAGTAACTCTGCGAGTCGAGCAGCTATCCAACTTATGGAACCAATTTAAGCGACCCTGCGAGTCGAGAAGCTATTCCAGTTGTCTGTAGTAAGAGTAGTAGTTGTTAAAACAGCGTATGGCCGCCGTGGGTCTCGTATACGTATTTTGTGACCAAAAGGCCCTTAATACTATATTAGTAACTACGTTACTGTTACGTATTATGTACTCTCGTACGGATGACACCAGTGTTGTTTAAATCAGCTAAACGTTGATTTGTTCATCACATTTTAGTGACTATTAGTTACAACTTAAGTTCAATGGTGTAGCATAAATCAAGATTTAAGTATTTAAAAACACCGAGGCATACTTTAGAATTATTTGATAAACTGGTAATTACAGTAGTGAAGTATGGGGATTTAGCCAGGAAAATCAAATCGAAAGAGTTCATTTACAATTTTGCAAATCATTGTTACGAGTGAAAACGTCTACACAAAATGATTTTATATATGGTGAATTAGGACGAATAAATTATACTCAGCGATTATATATAATAATCAAATATTGGTTAAAAATAGTAAACAGTAATGCAGGAAAATACATTGTTAATGCATACTCTATAATGCTTAGTGATATTGAAACACTGGCAAATAAAACAAACTAGGCGTCTTTGGTTAAATATATATTGGGTTATTTAGGTTTTAATAATGTATGGGTATCACAAGGGGTGGAAGATGTAAACTCGTTTTGTTAATAGTAAAACAACGTTTGCGAGATACGTTTATACAAAACTGGAATTGCCGCTTAAATCAATCAACTAGAGCGACATTTTACAACTCATTTCAATTTTCAAGTTTCAACCATATTTCATGTATTTGAATATGGTCAGTATTAAAAAAAAGTCGAACGGCATTAATTCAGTTAAGGGTCTCATCTCATAGGCTAGAGATTGAAACGGGTCGTTGGAAAAAAACAATAAAAATACCAAGAGAAAACAGAAAATGCCAATTCTGTAGTTCTCTTGGAGATGAATTCATTTTTTATTTGAATGCACATTATACAAAGATCTGAGATCTACTTTGTTTAAAAAGTACTTTTCAAACAAACAGCAACATGTTCAAAACTATAAAATTATTTCAGTCAGAAAATAAGCAACAATTACGAAACTTAGCCATATATGTATTTTAACAAATATGTTTGTGTTTTTTATTTTAATACACCAGGGCTTTTTTCGGCTGTTATTATAGCCGTTATTGGGTCATATTTCCAATAACAAAACATATCTTTTTCCCCCAATTTTGAGAAGAAAATTCCCAATTGAAAGAAGAAAAAGAAAGAACACTGAAAAGTAGAAAAAATGTGACAAGTATTGAATATGAAATGCTTTTAAATGCCTCTGTTGATCTTGTTGTACTGTAAACAGTATGAACGTTACAATTATGAAATAAATGTTTGACTGTTTTGTTTTCCCATTTTATGAAAAATCACGCTAAAATTCCCAATTTTGAAGGTATGGTTTATGTTCCCAAAATGTAGAAAAAATGCACTGCACGCTCATTGCAACTAAGAGTTATAATGTATCGTGTATGTTCAGAGAGAAGCTGTTAAACAACAGTATTGCAATACTTAAAATTTGCATATCTTAAAAACACTTGTTACTAAAGAATAGCGCATTTCATGTGTGACATTGTTAGATTAAAATGACATTGTATTTTTTAAACATGATTCATTTGGTTTTATAAATGAATATTTATATTAACACTGCCATAACGCCATTGATATATTAGGAGTGTTTGTTATAACATTGTTTAACATTGTGCTCAAGAGTCATATGTGACTTATTGCATAATATGTATGTACTTTGTAAGGTTTATTTGAGATGGCCTCGACCCTAATAAACGTTCCATAAATAGGCTAATAAACGTTCTTCTTCATGCAATAATTTACCTTTAGCACATTTAGTCAAAACTGTTCAAAAAAACTAAACAACTAAAGTATACGTATGTGAAGAGCATATATGTTATGCGCATTTAAACAAATTTGTCAAGTATGAATTATATGACAAATGAAAGTGAGCTATATTTTCGAAATGAAAATATATGTCTTTGGATTCTGAATGGTAGAAATACGTCTCTGGACTAATTCTTTATGACACACAACTTTTACAACTATTACTGGTGTACTGACTCAAGATGCCGCATGGAAGCCAGATACACACGTTGGCAGACTACTCGCTGAATGTATGGGATTGGGATTATGTGGACTGTGGCTCTGGGATGTGATAACTTGTGCCTGACAAGTGTATGGGGTGTACACATCTGTGTATCATTGCTTGACCTAATATTATGGGTGTTTTCATTTATTAATTAATAGTCATTGAGCCAGATATTACCTTTTGTATAATATACAGAGTCAAGCACCACTGCCTGAAGATTAGTCTGAAGTTTGAAGTTATAAATATCCCCCAATTACATTTCTTTTTCATGTATCATTTGTCAAACCAGAGAGTTTGTTATTATTTATTATTTATTCTCCAATATATGATCTTCCTATTTATAAGAATCTAGCTCTCCAGAGAATAATACAACTTATAAAATGTACCGCTGTGTGCACCCCGGACACATTTCAGGTTTAGGTTATCACAACCCAGTGCCACTTCCTGTATATAGGTTAAAATAACCCAATGCCACTTCCTGTATATATCTGGAGTCGGCTCAACTCAAAATCAAATCAAATAAATACTAACATAAGGGAGATCCTTTACAAGCAAGATAATAAAGTAGCAGACGTTGGAAGATTTTTGTGAAGATCTAAGTATACCACAGTTAATTTCTTTATGTCAGAGTTACCAAACTATAGTCTAGATCCCCAGATTTGAGATCCCCAGATTTGAACCCGTAATATTTTAACCTCAATTCGTTTAAGTAAACCAATCACCCACTATATATCCCCGGCGTATATTGAGCACCTGGAGAGCAACCAATAGTTAAACAAAACAAACCAGTGACATGGCACCTGACCCTTAAGATGCTATTGAAGATTAATATACATTTACATTTACAAGTTCAGACAAAATCCAAATAGGCTGTAATACGGTGCCATAATTAACTTGGTCATTGTAGCACTGAGCCAACTACATTATACTACTATTAATGTGAAAACGAATAGTGAAAAGCTTTATTTCACTATAATAAGATTCCCTGGTTATATTTATATAACGATTACTTGCATTCCTCAAACACTTTTGAACGGGTTGTCCCAAACTTCATATACACATAACAACTGATGACCTTATGTCCCTTTACGCCACCCAGTGTCGATTGCTTAATTTTTTACTTAGAATTTAAGTCGGGCTATTCATCACCTTTAGTGATCATTGTCAACGTGTACCAAAATACATAGAATACATGTTAAATAGTAAAATTAGGTATAAAAGCCGAACAGAAAATGTAGTATTCTCAGAACAGAGTCAGCCTTGGATGTAAGTACCCCTTATATCTTCAATAATATCTTCTCGTTTCCCAACCATTGCTATAACAGTCAACGACTGGCTATATTGAAATGAAGATTATTTAGGAAACGGCTTTACCTACTAGCCGGGGATCCAAGCCTGAAAGAAAAACGAAAACGTTTACATAGAAAGATATACTCTTGATGTTTTAAATATTAACAAATAGGGCCTTGTACATATGACACCGCCATGTGGACTTCTGGCATACTTTGCATTTCGTAACAGCAGCGCGATTTCTATGGTAACCCAGCCGTACCAAGCCAATATATGAATATCGCTTAACAAACAGTCAAAGGAAATTAAGGAAATAGGCATACGTCCTTTCAGGCAAATCAAAAGTCAGTGTATGGAAAAAATATGTGTATAGGAAATATTAAACTACAGAATCAATACTTGATAACGTTACATTTTACTAATTTTTATAAGAGTTATGGACCTTTTTTGGATTTTGTTCTGTCCTGAGTCAGTTATGTGTGCACTTCAGTAACCGGTTTCCGATTGCCATCAAAGGATGTATGGTGTGAAGCCTTATACCTACAAGGCCTTTGACAAGTTTACCCATGATTTTTGAAAACATAGGCACATTTTAGGTTCAGTACCCTTTATTAAACTTAATAAACGGATTCTGATGTTCACACAATGTAGTATGATACTTTTTATCAATAGGAACTTTGACAAAATGACAATGAGTAAAATTGATACATGCCTTACAAAGTTATTGCCCTTGATTATTGCGAATACGCAAATTTCAGCTTTCGTACACAATAAATTATATAATAAGTAAATTGGTTTCAATGTTCACGTTTGGCGTGTAACGTTATATCAAACGGATTTCAGACAAGTTAGACAAATATCAATTTATTGCCCTAAATTGCTTCCTACTCAGCTTCAAAATGGTCATCAATTACTGTGTACTATTCTAACTAAACAAAGAGGATATGGTCCTTTGACGAAGGAGTGTGATTTTTTTTCACGATGATTTTAATAAATAGGATTTGTTTGTCCATGCTTTTTCAGGCTAATATTATTTAGATCGTGGTTGTGTTTAACAATGAGTACAATTAATGAGTGGTTTACACGGTTATCGCACTTGATTTTTTGAAAATACTGAATACACAACAATTGCTGTAAATGGGTTCTGATTCTCAACACCAAAAGTTCAAAGTTTTTGGATAATTACACCTTATGGAGTTTACGAAGCATTTGTTTTCATATTAGGTACTATTTTTTTCAGGTATGGAACTAGTTAGGTATGGCACTACTGTTTGTAGACAAATTGTTGGTATCCGAATGAGAACGAAATACGCTCCTGTGGAATCAGATTTGTTTTTATATTGTTATGAAAGTGATAAGGCAGATGCAGTCGAAGCCGTTTATTATACTTATTGTACCTGGATGATATATGGAACACTGAATTACAACCCTTACCTTTCTACTATGTACAATTTATTTACTATCTTTCCTAAAGAACTGCAACCCAACAAAGCTAATAATTCTGATACTGTATGGGTTTTTTCTCGATTTACATCTCTCGATTGAAACTAAGAAATAATAAGCAAACTTTTTGACAAGAGAGATCATTTCAATTTTGACAATGTTAATTATCCTTGCTTAGACAGGGCTGTTCTCCAATCAATTTCTTATGAGATCCATGCTTCTCAACTTTTTCGTTTTTCTAGAGCATGTAGTCGAGATGAGGACTTAAATATTCGTAACCTTTTTATAATTAAAAAGCTACTCCATCAAGATAAAGTTACCAAAGTATGTATGTTCTAAAGTCGGAAAGGAAATATAACTTTCACAGAACATAGACCACCAAAACCACATTTACAAGGTAAATAACAATTACAAGGGAAAACAGAAGCAAAGTGTGCGACAACACAGACACAAAAGGTTGACAATAGAATCGGTCAGTTACAAAAGGTCCGCTCTTACCCAATTGCCATTCCAATATTTAAAACCAGACAGGGTAAATAAAGAAATCCCTGCCAGGCAATATTTAATTAGGCAGTATTAATATGCAATATAACTATAATACAAATAAAAATAAGTGAAAACGTCAAACAGGAAATGCAGCTTTCACAGAACACGCAAAACGACAAACATGAATGGCAATGTTAATGAGGAATAAAAGCATATGATGTGGCAAACACAAACAGGGTTGACAATAGGGCTACAGCCTTGGGACGGTCAGTGGCAAAAAAGGCTGCTGGGGGTTTAAACCAGGTTCTAGGGTGCATCAAACCTAACACTTGCCATACTTACCGTACTGTCATCCCAATAAAACGGGACAGTGTAAATAAAGAAATCCCCGCAATGAACTATGATCTAACCAACAAGGCAGCATTAAAAGGCAATATAAGTAAAACACAAAGATGCTCGTGTATATATAAATACAAAAGTGCAATAGCCTAGAAAGCCACAAAGAAGGTACCTCAATGACTTGGCAGAAACCAGAGCAACACGAGAATAAATCATTGAGGGCACGGCAAGACAATATTGCAGGCAAACATTAAACGTCACCGTCCTTTTGGGCTTTAGGTAGATGTCATCATAGGGTCCACAGCCTGTCCGGTCATCAAACAATTAAAGAGGAAAGCATAGTTGCGAACTGTAAATGGGTCCACCACCAAGCATGCAGTGCGTTGCAAAAGGATAGGGTCATAACCTCTTTAAAACTAAGTATAAAAGTCGATCAGGAAATGCAGCTTTCACAGAACACAATAAACCCAAAAACACGCAAAAGGACTAACATGAATGGCAATGTTAATAAAGAATAAATGCATATGACGTCACAAATACAAAAAAAGGTTAACAATAGCGCTACCGCATTGGAACGGTCAGTGGCAAAAGAAATGCTGCTGGGGGTTTAAACCAGAATCTAAGGTGCACCAAACCTCACACTTATCCTACTGTCATCCCCATCAAATGGAACAGTGTAAATAAAGAAATCCTCGCCATGAGCTATTCTCTAACCAACAATGCAGCATGAAAAGGCAA
The DNA here is from genome assembly GCA_037043455.1 of Cyrtodaria siliqua. NCBI lineage: Eukaryota > Metazoa > Mollusca > Bivalvia > Adapedonta > Hiatellidae > Cyrtodaria > Cyrtodaria siliqua. The sequence continues at coordinate 34,549 of JAWPHD010003267.1, read as the reverse complement.
TATAAGTAAAACACAAAGATGCTCGTGTATATATAAATACAAAAAGAGAACAATAGCCTAAAAAGCCACAAAGAAGGTACTAATTGACTTGGCAGAAGCCATAGCAACAAAACAATAAACCATTGAGGGCACGACTAGACAAGAATGAGGACAAACATCAACCGTCACCGTCCTTTTGGGCTTTAGGTAGACGTCATCATAGGGTCCACAGCCTGTCCAGACATCGCACAATTAAAGAGAAAAGCATAGTGGCGAACTGTAAATGGGCCCACCACCAAGCATGCAGTGCGTTGCAAAATGGAAGGGTCATAAACTCTTTTGATAAACTTGCATGCAATGCGTTGCAAAATGGAAGGCTCATAAACTCTTTTGATAAACTTTTTAAAAAGTTTAACAAAGATAGTATGAAAGTGATCATGACCAAAGATCTTACGAAGTTTGTAAATCACATCACCATAGAAGTCAGGTTGTCGCAGAAGAGTTCTTAAATTACTTTTATATTTGGAAAGAAGATCAGGGTTACGGTAATAAATATTTTAACAAGTTTAAATAAGCATGTATGTAGGAATATAAAAACAAAATCATAGACAGCCACGAAGCAAGTACTCAATGACTTTGCTGAGTCAGAGCAGCAAGGAATAAACTAATAAAATAAGAGCACGATAAAACAATATTGAAAACATACATCAAACATATACTACTCAAAATTTGCTAAGGATCACTTGTATTCTTCCATATAATTTCAGTAGAAATTAATTCACAATAACGATATTAATTTCATTGATATTTCAAAATTTCCACAATTTGAATCAAAAAAAGAGTATGATAATGGACCTTTAGAAACGGCCGAGCACGACACATACGAAATATTGCAGTCTCGGTTTGATTGAGACTGTTCATGAGCGGTATTGAAATATGCTTGCTACCGCTCACGCCCTCTAGCCCCGGGTTGAGCAGAACTCAATATTCATAAAATCAACAGCACAAAATGTTAACCATCCCGAAGATGGCATGCATATGGCGGTGGACATGGAGTTGACGCTTTCCCCATGTCGTACGGCATATGGTCCCAGTATCTAATAAAATGAAATGCCCCAAAGAGCGAAATAAACATAATGGGATTTAGTTGGGAGCAGCGGTTATGAAGCCTGCGTATAAAAAGCAGACAACATATCCTATGAGTGGTTAAACAATACCCAGAGCCTTTTATCAAGTCATGAGATCACATGACCATATACTGCCCTAAATAAGTTCATGTAATTTAAACATTGAATTAATGCTATTTATTTCAACAAGAAATTTAGCACAAAAAAAGTAATTTTGGGTAGTATACATCAAACGTCTGCAGGTAAAAGTCTAGATGCCACTTTAGCCTATCTGCTCTAGTTAAGGCTCAAGTTCAACATTTTGCGAGGAGCAAAGTGTTTGGTATCATTGGAAAGGTTACATCCTGGCCTTTTTCATGGTATCCGTGTTCAGCCATGATTTTGCACGTGAGGAGAGAAAACCAAGGTCAAAGGTCATGACCCTTTTTTACTTTTTTTTGTTAGTAGTCCATAGGCCAGGAGGTTGGTCGGTACCATCTCTGGTGGCAAATTCTAGTGAGTTTTTTTGAAATCTATGATACCTAACACAATGTATATTCACCCTGATAGACTTCTGAGAGCTAAATAATTTGATGCCTTTTAAAGCATGTTCATGATATTAAAGTATGCTAAATACTTTATCTTATAGTAAACAAAAGGTTTGTAGAGATTGCTTTATTTTTACTACAATATTTTGGGCGAAAACTTTGGATTTTTATAAAAAAATCAATAAAAACTTGAATAATTTTATATATTAAAAAATGAGTAGACTGCTGTATTTATGAAACATATTTTTGATTTGATATTAAATATAACGAATCATCTTACACTTTCCACGGGCAAGTTCAAAATCACAAAAAAATACTCATCTTGTCCAGATGTGAATGGTTACGAGTCTAGTGGGTAATCCAGCAAAAAAACACAAATAAAGCATTTCTAGTCCAAATGTGAATGCATTTGATCTTAATTTTGTATGGTCATTTAGGGAGTTTTACCTCCTGCATAAAGCGCCCCTCTACGGGGTATAACTTGTGGAAATTGCAGTAATTTACTATTACGAAAGTTCTCTATACCCTTTGAGATTTCAAGTTCATGTATTTGTATTTCTTAGTTAAGGATGTGCAGAATTTCGTTTTTATGTCCATCCGCTGGGGCTCACTAGGGGATAATCAGGTAAAAAAAAAGCATAACATGTCCAATTGTGAATGCATTCAATTCTAATTTGATATGGTAAGTTAGGGACTCGACATCATATACAAAACGGAATTTGTCCTCCTGTGTAAAGGGGTCCCTCTACATAGGTACAGCTTGCGGTAATTTATATGTTTGACTGCCATTTTGCTCTGTAAAGGGCAAAAGGTTTTGTTATAAGTGCTACAGCAATTAATTTACCCCAACCCCCACCCCAACCGCAGAATCCATACAGCCAGAAGACCGATACAGGCCCTCTTGGGCCCCTTGTTGGAATAGTTATGAAACTGTCATATAAACTTAAAACGGAAGTTGATAAAGTAGTGTCTTTATTTCTTAAAGTGTTAGGCAAATGTATATTATTTATTATCAAGATAATATTTATTACATATGTTTGCCATACATTGTTTACTGTGCTTAACAATACATTATGTACTATGATGTACACGGTGTATCTTCTTACGCCACATAAAACAGCAAGTCATAATTAGTTTAAGCAAACTATACAGAACACCGGTCAGTATGGCTCCGTCTACTGTAGTTAATATAAAGTTTACAGAACAGCAGACACTACGGCTACATCTACAGTAGTTAATATAAAGTTTTATAAAACAGATATGCCGGACATTATTGCTCCGTCAACTGGAACTAAAGTCCCACTGATCATGGCCACTTTGTCGCTTAACAGAAACATGACAGCGTTCACTACATCTTCGATTTCTGAAAGAGAATGACGTCAATATCACTTGTATTGCCAAAATAACTTTCAGTAGATGAGGCTGTAGATGAGGCTGAAATTTGGAGGTAGGATATTAAATTGAGGTGCATCTGATGCTGAACTTTGAATCCATATACATGATTATACAATAAAAAAGAAGTTCACTCCGATTCACATTTGTATAACTGAATATATGTTTATAGAATGCATCAAACATGCACACATTTTATTGGAACTACGGTATGTATCACACGTAAGCAACACGATATGGATGCAATAGGACTTTTGTAGACATGAATTAAATCTATTATTTAGCTGTCGGACATTAGCAGGAATTATTTTACCAAATGAAGGGTGTGAAAAAACATGTCTTTACTCTCGTGAAACAAAACCAACACAACTTTAAATTTGTGAAATAAACCAACACGCCTCTCATCAAGTGACAAAACAACACGCCTCACATCTCGTAAAGAAAATCTCCTGATAATCAAACGTATCCGTTAAAGCAATACATATACAAGTGTACACAAAAGTCAAACAGGAAATGTAGCTTTCACAGAACGGAGTCAACCAATTAGACATTTTCGAGGCAAACAGCATCCACATGGATAAATACTCATTTAGTAGCAAAGGGAGTTTAACCCAGGTTCTAAGATAGACCAAACCTTTCCACTAATCTTAGTGTCATCGAAGTTCAACGGGACAAGGGATTCGATTCGGTATTTTCGGTGTAAACAAGGGATTCGATTCCACGCCAGGATGTATCCTCTAGCATACTCGGCAGTATTAATAGCATTTACAACAACAATTATTCATTGTTAACAGAGGCGTCCTGGTATGCCTTGACAATATCAGCTAAAAATTGGGCACGCATTGTAAACCCGTACACTAAATCAAGCCTTTGAATGTGGATACAATGTAGTACTATACTGCTGTATAGATTTTCTCTATGATTTTCCCTATGTGTAAACACATCCAAATTACCAAGAGGTTATTCTATTCCGTACACATGGTCGCATTTTATGACATTTGGCATAAATAAATACGAAATGTTAAATTATATATGTAAATTTGATATTGGCAACACAGATACGCAGGGAATTTGGTTTGCCTCTGCCATGCTTTTCGTTTTACAACATCCTTTCTCTGTCTACGTATATAGTTATAGATGTATTACCCCCGGTACTGATCTTCCACCCGATGACAATAACGTGTACATACCTGTAAATACAATTAAATATATCCGTTTTTAAAAAAATAACCTAAATTTCTATTGAAATAGATCTACTATTATGTTAAACATTTTGCTTTAATTGGAAATTGGTTCTATATTTTGCAAACTGTTTACCTGTAAGTCGCCCAAGTGGTGTTTTCGACGTCATGCCTGCCTGAGCTTCAGGGGTACTGTATACTCCTTCCTTGATCAGATCAGTCCTTACCAAACCTGGACCAACAGTATTAACACGGATCTAGGATGTACACAGATTATGATTACGTCACTAACCTTCCAGGACATGATACATACTTGTCTGCTTTAAACTGGTCCGGCAAAAAACATTTTATCCTTTTTATTAAAACGGACCTTTTAGCAACACCAAGGCAATGCCCTGATTTATTGTTATAACACTTGTATGACTGAGGACTATATCATCTGAATTGTTAAATGTTTAACAATGCTTACAAATCATAGATAGTTCGTAATGCTACTCAGTACGGGAGCAGAGAAGTCATTTCACGTGCTTGAACCGCATAACTCAAACATAAATAATTGGTGTTGGAGGCAACGTAGTTCCCATTTTGCAAGCACGTGCAGATGCGCGGATTTTATAGTACTCTTTTTAGAAACACTAGTTTAAAGCTTATACTATATGGCAAAGAAAACAAATCATATCAGAAGTCAGTTATTATGTCGGAGATTTATAAAACAATCGTGTTGACAGGTTTTATTGAGATATCATAGTCGGAAATCGCGGTACAAATGCGAAGATCGAAAAAAACTAGTTTTTGTTTTCTTCGAAATTGCCAATGTTTAAAAACGGGTACAAAAATTGTATATTCTTAAATATTGTTGAAATTGACAGGAGTCGAAGATCATTACCTGATCTACCTTTTTTGAAAATTTCTTATTTTTTCGTGAATATACATTTTGCGTGCCCGTTTTGAAAGTTGGTACCTGCATTTCACTCTTTCAGAGGCTATTCAAAATGGCGGCGACACAGAAAAACACCCAGCCCAGGGCCAGTCAGTCGCACGCCACAAACCCACTTCTCCCTGGACAAATTAACATCATAATGTCACACAGTCACAGAAACTAAATATTGTGAATTGAACTGAACGTTTATAAATAGCTAAGGAATGTGCTAAAAATAGCTCACACACATTCAAAGGTCAAATAATGCTGATCCGTGTTCATACACAGATAGATCGTTTACACATACGGCCCGATTGACCGATGGATTATTTCAATTTATTTGCACAGTAGTAGAATTAAAACAGTGTTACAATCACGATCGTATACAATTCCAAGTTTTGCATGAGTGCGTAATTTACAAAATACAAACAAATAGATCTATTACAGTAGACAATGTAGAGAATTAAAATTAAAAAAGTGGAACACACCAGCAAATGCCTGAAATGGGTCATGGCATTGTCTGTACTGTAGCCTATGTAAGTAAATACACTTTTAATTTCTGTATGACAAGTGTTTAACGTTGAAACATGTAAAACGGTGGTGGTTGATATATATTAACTTAATTCTGATAATTTTTTAGAACACATGAGTGATGAATAATTGATGAAAATGTAAGCCTTGAAAATCTACTATTTGTTCATTAATGCCACCTGTGACTTACATTTTGGACAGTATCATCTTCTGGAAAGCACCACTTTCAATTCCAGTTGTGTTTTAAGTAAAATGTTATGGAATGCTGACATTGTTAGCATTGAGAAAGTTGGACAGAGTTATTAATATTAAAAACAAATGAAACAATATCATATATGACTTGTTTTTTTCAGGTCTGCTAAGACTAAGTTAGCTAGAGGCAGTGTGCAGTATTACCATAGCCAGATTCAAGTAAAATTTCCCAGTCTCACAGTATAACTACATCAAGAGCCTTGTATTAGCCAGTATGTAGGTAAGCGCAGCTTCAAAAAATCTATGAATTTATCAATGTTTGTTCTTTGCAAAATATGTGGCATTGTGCACCAGTCCTGCACCACAGACATATTAATAATTTGTTATTAGGTCTGTGCCTGCACTTAGTCTCAGACTTTTTATACTAAAAATAAAAATGGTGTTTTACAGCACATCGACACATAAATAGGTCATATTGTGCTTAGTACATATGTAAAATTAAACAAACAAAATAAAAAGGTCCCTGTATTACATCTAAATTATTAAACTTAACCAAGACCCCGACTTAACATAATGTGCTGGCATGGCCCAGCAATAGCATGGTGGATGATAGCAATCTGGAGCTTCCGGTTCAAGTCAAACATGCACCACTGTGTTTCTGTGTTATCGCGCAATACACCTTCCCTCAGCCTTGTTTGTTCCTCAGCCTCTTTTGTTTGATTGGGATTGAAACTGGGGAGTCTATCCTCCAAGCACGATAAACAACCATAGAAATTATTACATTAGTAAGAGTAAGACAGGTTCTCGAATTCCTATGTGTCATTTGGGGCGGCTCTAAATAAGGTATAACGGTAATAAATGTGTTGATTTAGCAGAAAACGATTATTTTTAATTTATTGTACATGTAAAAAAAGTTCTATAATCACTATTCATTTACATATTTCAGTTCTACAACTTGTTACCTATTTAAGTTGAAACAAAATATCATGTATGTCATTTTTATTTTCAGAGCCTGGAGTCCTGAGATGCTGGGAGTTAGCTGAAAATAGTTAGTGATGTCCCAATATATATGGGAGGATTTTATTGAAACAAGTAGTCACATTTAACTTTTTACAACATTAACAACAGAATCAGAAATACTTAAACGAACAAGAATAGTATATAATAACAAGATGGTGTACAATATTTTTTTTTTTTATGAATCATGAATCATGAATCAGCAATACCTCATACGGACAGTACTAGCATCAACTTCAAGAAAAATATGTCTAGTAAGAGGATCACCAGTTCAGCCAGCACAATATCATATCAACATGCATATTCGACTGTTGACACAAGGTGGATCGTTGGCGACATTAACTGGATAGTTCATTGGAGTGGCTCAAAATAAGGGCTAATATGAAAATATAAATGTGTTTCTGTTAATCTGACCGACCGTGCCCAATTTATTTATTGGATTAAAATGTTTTCTGAATTTTATTGGATTATATAAAAGTTTGTGGAATAACAGATGGCAGGAGGTGTATATTATACAATTATGGACTTTTCAGCTGTTATACATGATGTGATATGCACCAAAAAAATCATTATTGACCGAGGCGATAGCCGAGGTCAATAATGATTTTTTGGTGCATATCAACATCATGTATAACAGCTGAAAAGTCCATAACTGTTTTATTATATAACCCTCAATTTACAATTATATAAAACAAGTCAATATCAAAAAAACAATTATATAAAACAGGTCAATATCAAAAAAACAGGTCAATATCAAAAAAACAGGTCAATATCGCTAGATATTTTTTCTAAAAAATTACTTTTTAGCCAATGAAAACGCGTCTATTTATAGGTTATATAATAATACCGGTTATATCCAGAAGAAAAGTGAGTGGTCTTCCTCACCAAAAAAATAACAAACAGATACATGTATATATTTATAACCCCACATATGTTCAAATTGGCTTGCACCATATAAACAATTACATATTAAAGGGACATGCAGCAATCTTCTTTTTTTTAAACTCCAAAGTGTTATAACTTATAATTTAAATATATGCAAGCGGGTGTAAACTGAAAATAAATTATTGATTAATCAATCGAGGTGCACATTTTAATGCTTGATAAAAACTTGATAAATGCTGTGTGTCCCTTTAATAAATAAAAACAATTATTGTATGATGCAATTTAATTTGTTATGTAATACCCTTTATATTTGGGATGTTTTGATGTAAATATTTGAAATAAAATGTTTTAAATCAAATAAATAATTCATTTTGATATCTGACTTGTTACATATTTTTTACTTAGTCATGAAAGATAATATTTAAGGCCTTAATATGTACCTTAAATGTTTATTGTTTACCATTGAAAGGTGAGGCGGCATATGGTGTTAGTTATCTGTGCGTCTATATCCTTCCACAGTTTTTAACCAATCTTTTCGAAACTTTACATGATCTTTATCTATGATGTCTATAGGAGCATATCGATTTTGCATCAAAATAAAATTTATTTATGAATATATATTCTTGCATAGTACAATTTTCCACGGATTGTTTTCAGTGTGTTCATTCAAGTCCCATGGACATATTGAGTTATGGAGATGTTCGGTTGCCTTTTTATATTTGTATACATTCTCATCTTCACCTCTAACCGCTGCGGGTTCAATTCCCACTGGGAGCTCAACTTGTAGGTGAGAAAGTGTCGATTCTTACAGATAGCAGTAAGTACACAGTACTGGTTCTACCCAGGAATTATGGCCTAAAATGTGCTATAATGACATAAAACACAATTCAACTTTAAAAATATAAAGTAAAAAAAATGGCCTTCTTTATTTTCCTTCGATGCTATCAGTATAAGTATTACGACAGTGTTTCTGTCTGATAAAAAATTCATCTTAGGTTTCAACCGACAAATGGTCTATATTTAAACTAATACAAGTAAGATTGGGCCCTCAAACCCTTTTATGTGTGGGTGATATATTCCACGGTTGATTCATGATACTAGCATGGGACAGCTATAGTACATATGACAGTGCTGAGTGCAGTTGCGGATGAATTGAATTGAATATTTAACGGCTCATCAACACAGTACAGGTTATTTAGAGCCGCCTCAGAGAGAGGGGAAGGATACATAGGAATCCGGGAACCGTGCACTACCCTTATTATCGAACAGATTCCTATGGTTCTTTAACATGCTCGGATGATAGACCTATAAGCGGGACTACCCTGTTTACGTCCCCATCCGACGGATGAGGCTAAGGGAATGTGTCTTGCCCAAGAACACGCCGACAAAACTCAGTGGCACCACCTCCGGTTACAAATCCGCTGCGCTACTGACTGCGCCAAGTTGCGGATGACAATTAGACACTGGACAGTCTAGTCAAAAACACAGCAACAAATATATTATCTGAATATGTTTAAGAATGTACTGTATGCTTGGAAGAGCTTTCAAAAACAGACTAGCTTTCATGATTTTAGTTGGGGTGGGATGGGGATGGGGCGCATCCTTTTAAATCTCAGTTCAGATGCCCTCCCCCTCCTTCTCTCCATCCCAACTCCCATCTAGAACAGTAGCGATTGTTACGTAAACTTTCCACATATGAGAGGGTGCCCAATACTACCCGCTCCATCGAATACGCGCCTGCAGTTCTTGCGAGGTCAGTCGAGTCAAAATTACAGTTAAATCAAACAATTCGTATTTTCGTGTACTTTTGATAAAGAAATAACATGCTTTTCGTGATATGCAGCAAAATTCATGTATTGTGTGAGCAAAAACAACAATTCAAGTATCTCCTCGTACTTTATTTAACAAAAAACACACGGTTGTTGTCATTTTAATCGTATTCTAAAAATGGCATCTTTTAGAGTTATCGCCCCTCGCTTCGACATTTTACAAGGCGGGTCTGAATTTATCACGCAGTAGAGCTTCTAAAATAAAAGTCGGTACAGACGAAAATCACGAAACCTAAAGGGGAAATGAAATTTCATGATCAAAAATTGTCACAATTTTCCAAATTATGCGTTTTAAAAAATACAATATGGCGGACATGTTGTTTTTTTGACGTTGCCGAAAGTTGACGTACTACTTTTCGTTGTCAAGCGTGGTTGCGATATTTGAAAGATGTAGGAAAATATCAAGGCTGCTCCCGTACTGACTTACATTATTAGGTCCAAGCTCAAGTGCCATGGTCATCGACAGCATATGTAATGCTGCCTTGCTACAACAGTACGCTGACGCGTCTGTGAAAGCGGTCTTGCCGGCAATACTTCCAATGTTCACGACAGCACCTCCACTACCACTGGATACCATATACTGTTAGCTACAACCTGAATTTAACATATTACATTGATCAATGAAATGCATATGCAAATGGACGCCGAATCATCGTTCGGTTTTTTCCGGTCAGCTCGGCATATAAGTAAATTGTCCCGTCGATTTCCGTAATCGTGAAAAAACACCGGATTACGGAAATCGACGAGGTAGTTCCTTGTTCGGTGTTGCACCGATAAGACTGAATCAACAAACGACGTCATCATACAAACATATGACGTCATCGTACAAACATACGACTTCGCCATACGACGACTTCTATGGTGATGTGATTTACAAACCTCGTAAGATCCTTGGGCATAATCGCTTGTATATTACAATCTTTATTAGGCTTTTTGAAATGCTTATCAACGAGGTTATGACCCTATCATTTTGAAACGCACTTCATGTTAAGTGTAGGGACCATTTCCAGGTCGATACTATGCATTCCTCTTTGATTGTGCTATGACCGGACTGACTGTGGACCATATGATGACGTCTACCTACTTTAAACGATTTATATATAGGGACTTTTGATTTTACAACAGGAAAATCTTCAGCATTATATAATTATATTGTATGTATATAACCATGTGTGTGAGTTACATGTTTCTTCATTTGATGGCCTCAAGGGAAAACAATTGTTGTAAATTGATTGGGTTACCATCATTAAATAAAGCATTTATTATTATTATTATTATTATTATTATACCTAATCCTCAATGGACGGTAGCGTTTGATTTTTGTCTTAAATATTATCCTGTCGTACTTTTAACGGTTTGCTGTGGCTTCTGCCGATTCATCGATTACTTGCTTTGTGGCTTTCTATGCGTTTTCAGTATTCATATATGCATGATCATTTATGTGTTATACTTATATTCCCTAGAGCAAACTGTCAATTATCGACACCTTAAGATCAAAATATTCATACATTGAACACGTTTGTAGATTTCATCAACATTTTACTAGTAATAAGTAACACTGCATGATAACCATTGGTTGATTAATCATAATATCTCTTCCTGACCAGTATAATTGACCAATCACGTCAGGGTTTTCTTTCATTCAGCAACATCCGCTTTATCGATACATTTTGCTTAATATCGACACAGTCATCTAATTATCGACACCCTTCACAACATTCAAACAAGATCTACTCGTCATTTACTGAAATGGCATTTTACCTGTGACAATTTACTCAACCACTGGTCAAGTCCTAGCCCGGTGCAGGATAGGGCATACACGTTACTCATTCATATTTATTACAAGGTGAGCACTTACCAGAATGTATACCCTGCTTTCCACCGACATCTTGCTGGAATGTGTAGACTTTGACCCTATTCGTCAAAGGTACTTCAGTGTTAATACTATGAAAGAGTTATTTGATACAATAGATTTTAGTCTTGTTTTAGATTTCCTGAAAGAAATCAGACTATATAAATAATTATAATATGTTCTTATATATATTTACTTGCATTGATACCAGTTGACGGGCATTTGTTGACTTAAATAATATTATATAGTTTATATTACTACCATATCATCTCTTATTTGTAAATAGTTTTATCTTTATATACTTACATTATTTTTTAATTACTACTTCATTTCTTCATCTTTCATCAGTTTTTGCGCACAATATGACCTGTTTATGTATCGACGTGCCGTAAAACTCCATTCAAATTCATTCATTCATTCATTCATTCATTCATTCATTCATTCATTCATTCATTCATTCATTCATTCATTCATTCATTCTTTCATTCATTCATTTATTCTTCATCTAAATCAATCAAAACGCTGGTCCCGTATTCATGAAGCAACTTAAGTGGGAAATATTAGTTAAGTCAAAATTTAAGATTTTTTACATATTTTTAAATATCCTTATTAACCTCTCAGGGACATTACAAAAAACGCATCTATTTTAAGATACATATTTAGATGAAGGTTTTACTTAGCCATAACCTTAGTGAAAATATTAAGAAAACGTCTTAAATTGATAGAAAGAGGTGTTTTAAAAACTTGATAAAATTTGAATTAAGTTACGATTTTCCTTTGAGACGGGTGTTGGTCTCGGGCTAAAACTTTACTGACAGCGGGAAGATTCGTCCGCATTAAAAACGTGTCGAGGGTTTTTTGATAGCTGATCGTATCCAGGTATGTCCTTCTTAAGTAAGTTATAAACCCCACAAAACCAACCTGTCATCATATCAATTCAATGTGCACTTTAGAACATTCATGCTCAAGACTCATTTGTGTTCTCACCGACAGCTCAGGATTACGCGTCTGGAAGGAGTAGTCGTCCACATTTAAAACGTCTCGAGGGTTTTTAATAGCTGATCGTATCAAGGTTTGTCATTCTTAAGGAAGTTATAAACCCCACCGAACCAACTTGTTGTCATATCAGTGTTTACTTTAGAACGTTCATGCCCAAGACTCGTTTGTGTTCTCACCGACAGCTCATGGTTACGCATCTGGAAGGAGTTTAGACGTGATAATCATGGCTTTTGTGGTAGTATGTACCATCTATGGTACCATAAGAATTGTGATTCTTGAACTAGAAGGAGCCAAACCACTAAATTAATAAACAGGTAGGTTATTTGGAAATGGGAAAGGTATACCGTAAATGTCAAGGATACGCATGGCATCCTTTAAAAATTCACGTTTGGTTAGGGATTGTACATTTCTGACATGAGCTGAGCATAAGAGCCTAACGTATCCTCCTCCCCTTTGGTCAATATTGGCGCCGTCCTGTCCTAGTATGTGTTTCTGGGACCTTTCCAGCAAGTTATGTAATAATGTCATCAATGGTACACAATAAACCGTTGCTGCAGCTTTTCTACTCATCGATCCTTGGCGGACAGCCTGTACAGCGGCATAGCGTGGTATTCTCAAATACTCACGTGCCTAACATTGAATTTAGTCTAAACAATTAAACGATGTAGTAGGTGTCTATGAGAGAGAGAGAGAGGGAGGGAGGGAGGGAGGGAGGGAAAGAGAGAGGGAGAGAGAGAGAGAGAGAGAGAGAGAGAGAGAAAATCTCAAATTGTCCAGCGGGATGGGGTATAGAGGGTGCGACCCCCATCCCGCCCCTAAGAGCCATTAGGTCCAGTGTGTATTTAACCTCTTTCTTTATATTAATATAGCATGCAAAACAATTGCAAAATGTTCAAAACTATCTTAAATAAATATGTGTTATGAAGGTGTCGATAATAAGAAAGTTATGTAAAATTATATTCCTATTTTTCGACACCCTTAAATTAATTTTTGACAAGATCAACTATATTTAAGCAATGTTTTGAAACACGTTTCTGGTCAAGTTCGAACTAAAACATCTTGAAGAAATAAAATTCTTTAAAAAATAAAACAAATACATATCACTCGTCTTAACTCAACTTATAATTTTCGACGATTAAAGTTTGAAGAACCATAGCTTCCGATAATAACACTCAAAATGGTTCGCGATCACATCATACATGAGGAAAGTGATTAATGATGATGTAATAGATCAGAAAATCATTTAAAACAAAGTTAAGGAGAGATTACATGGGAGTGTCGATGTTGGGAAGGTGTCGATGTTAGGCTACATTACATTACTGCTGCCTTGTTTGTTAGAGAAGAATACCTCGCAAGGATATTTTTATTAATACTGTCCTATTTTATTGAGATGACAATACGATAAGAGTGTTTTGTGTACCCTAGAACCTGGTTAAACCCCAGCGTTTTTGATATTTTTTGCGACTGACCCTTCCAATGCCCCATATTGACAACTCTTTAATGTTTATGATGTCATATCTTGCCTTTTATTTATCTTTCTAATTGTTGTTTGTTTCTGTGAATTGTGTTTGGTTGACTTTGGTCCTTGAATGCTACATTTCCTGTTCGACTTTTTTTAATATACTTTTATATATGGGTAGCTACAATAATAACTGTTGACTATGATGCTTTTTGTATTTTTTGTGTTTGTTGCTTTCAATGGATCCCCTTTTCAGTATTTATTGACATGCACACTAGCGTTTGTGTTGCACACACACTAGTGCTGTGTTGCGGCCGTAAAAAGTCGTCCCGACTACAAATCAGTAGTGTTATAATTTACTGGTCTTTTGGGATAATCAAGCCCATTATGTGTTGCTTTAAAGCAGAATATAGTTTGAGTCGGTGCTAGAGGCGTGAGAGGTATTGCCTCTTATAATTACCTCTCATTAACAGACTCCATAAAACACTTTTTCAGTATTTATTAATAGAATCTCAAATTGGTATTTACTTAATGCTGAATGTACTCTTTGGATACAATTATATAATGTGAGGCTCCGTTGGAAAAAAAATTATGTGATGCTCGGCACAGCCACACATCATACATATTTAGTTAATTCGTTTAATAAATTCAATATTAAACAGGCACTCACGTATTTATCTGCCGTTAAAGTGCGAAAAGAAGTAAAACAAAGCAATATATTTAAAAGAAATTGTTGCACACAGTTTGCAGATCCTTGTTTACTATTACATATACTATGTCAAATAGTGGTTTGAAATAAGTAACCTACCTGTGCTATGTTGAATGCAGCTAAATAGTTGATAGTAGTAACACTGAAATGAAAACAAAGCAATACTTCTTTATGAATATAAGACTGAATTGGATTTTATAGTCGCACCAACAGCTAAGGTCATATTGCGACTTTTCAGCTTCCATTGGTGGAGTTGACCCCAGGTGCCTCCCCGGGCAATTTTTTCTGCACGGGCGGGCACCTGGGTAGAATCACCGACGTTCCGCAAGCCAGCTGGATAGCTTCTGCAAAATCATTTAGTACCTTCTTTTAGCTTTTTTAGGCTATTGCTTTTTTTGTATTTATATATACACGAGCATCTTTGTGTTTTACTTATATTGCCTATTAATGCTGCCTTGTTGGTTAGAGAATAGTTCATGGCGGGGATTTCTTTATTAACACTGTCCCGTTTTATTGGGTTGACAGTAGGGTAAGTGTGAGGTTTGGTGCACCCTAGAACCTGGGCCTTTTTTGCCACTGACCGTTCCAAGGCGGTAGCCCTATTATCAACCCTTTTGTGTTTGTGATGTATTATTTGGCCTTTTATTCATCTTTAAATGTGTGTTCTTTGTTCCTGTGTGTGTTTGTGGTTGACTGTCGTCCTTGAATGCTGCTTTTCCTGTTCGATTTTTATATTTCCTCACATAAAAATTCATAGTCCGATGAGGACTCGAACACAGCGGCTAGAGTCAAGTGATTTCAAATCAGAGACTCTGACTACTCGGCCACGGAATGAATATGAGATATGTTGAACTCGTGTTATACATTTTCTTAACTCAAAGTAGATTGATACTGTTCTTTAGACGTCAAAAGAGATACAAAAGTCGAACAAAAAATAACGCAGTCAAATCAAATTGTATTTGGAATTGAATCGGATTGAATTTTACAATCGCACCGACAGCTAAGGTCATATGGCGACTTTCCAGCTACCGCTCATTTAAGAAGACCACAGGTGCCGCAATTTTCGTGCACGGGTGGGCCCGGGGTAGAACTACCGACATTCCGCAAGCCAGCTGGATAGCTTCGTCACATAAAGATGCATTGTCACATGAGGGCTCGAACACACAGAGGTGAGGGGCAGGTGAATTCAAGACAAAGACTCTAACCACTCGGCCACGGTATGAATATGAGTTATGTTGAACTCGTGTTAGACATGAGCTTAACTCAAATAGATTGAAACGTTAACATTGACGTCAAAAGAGATACAAAAGTTGAACAAGATAACGCAGTCAAATCAAAATACGCATTACAAATACACTACTATAACGAACCAAAGTACGCTACATCACGAACAGAAGAGTTTGCAACAAGGGTACCGCCTTGAAACGATCCGTGACAAAATCCGAGAAGGCAAAAGTAATACAAAATGCAAACGACATCACAAACACAAAAGAGTTGACAGTAGGGCTACCACTGGGGGATTTAAGCCGGTTCTAGGGTGCACCAAACCTCACACTTACCCTACTGTCATCCCATTAAAACAGGACAGTGTAAATAAAGAAATCCCCGACATAATCTAATCTCTAACCAACAAGGCAGCATCAATAGGCAATATAAGTAAAACACAAATATGCTCCTGTAAATATAATACAAAAAAAAACAATAGCCTAGAAAGCCACAATGAAGGTACGCAATGACTTAGCAGAAGCCAGAGCAACAAGAGAATAAACCATTAAGGACACGACAAGAAAGATCATAGACAAACATCAAACGCCACCGTCCCATTGGGCTTTAGGTAGGCATAAACGGTTTTCATATTGTCAACAGCGTTCTAATTATTTACTTTAAAGTAGTTATCTCGCCAACAACAGTCACATTTTACAACATATGTACACCATTTTTAAACCTACTGATAATGAGATATATATTTAACTTACATATTGTGAGTATCCAAACTATATGGACACAATAGAAACGGTTCTAACCAGCCGTGCCAAAACCCCAAAACTGGATCGTTTGAACTTATGAGTTACTAACTCATAATATATTTTACGCATATTCAATCACGGGTATTATAAGAACCCGTGAATGAACATATATTTTAATCGGCACATACTTGCACATCATTATATGACCTGAACAACGATATAGTTTGAACAGTTTTATAGCGCAATTTTGCCGTTATTTGGCGATTTGTTTTCTTTACATATGGGTTATGTCAAATGTATTTGAATAGTTTTGTGTCATATTGCAAAGAACATTCTCTGCATTTCATTAGTCAATGCGCCGTAGACATGAGCCCAAGTAAGTAAGTAAGTAAATCGTTCATTATAGTGACTTGTGTACACATACATAGTACAGATATAATACATATAATATAAACAAATAAAGAAACACCCGGCTCAATCGGTCTCTAAATCATTAACACCAACAGTCAAATTAAAGTAAAACTTACACACATATCATATATAACAAATATGAATTAACATGACCACCTATGTATGTGTTGGAAAAATAACGTCATGGCACCATTTGCTCTCAGTGTGAGAAACGTGTTTATTATATTATTTTATAATTATTATATTTTCTTTACTATGTTATTTTGTTGATTTCATATTTTAAACTTAAATGGTATTAAAAAGCATTACTTTGTGATATTACATTTCTAGAGTTATATAGCAGTTTGCAAGATATATCGTATTAAGTAAATATTGTAACTGGTATTGCAAACTGCGTTTTGTAGCATTAAGACAATGGGTATTGTAAATACAGATATTGTAATGATGCATTGCAATTTGCTTATGCCGTTTAGGACAGTATGTGAAAATATTCTATGAATCAATACAGAATGTTGGTAACTGTGACATATTTATAAGTTCAGTTAGTTATATACCAGTTTATGAACACGTATAACAACTAGACTGCCTACATGTTAAACATAAGGCAACAACAGTGGTGCGAACGTCCGACCGGATTGCGGATCATTACGTGGTTCGAGTATTAAACGGAGCTTTCTCTAAGGATTGTCCGAAGTGGAAGCACGAGAGGGAAATACCGAAAGTTAAGATTGAAAAGAAAAATTCTTTTCCTGAAGCTAGGAAACGTGTTGATAGCCTTACTCCGCCCACTCCATCTGGCAAATCATATGCCGATGCGAGTAATGTTAGGAAACCAGCTACCAGATCTATCGTGGTGCAGACCGTGATAACCTAGCCAATAGGCTCCGACGGGTTTGCTACTATTCCAGTCTCTGTTCAGGAATCCTCTAAAACATCTTCAGCCTCTCAAACTGTGGTCCTGTTAAATAAGCCTCCTGTGGCTCCCAAACCTCTTGTGGCTTCCAAGCCTAACACTTCTTCAACTATATCCTCAACAACTCCTACACCTTCTGCATCTACTTCATCTATTTCGAAATCGACGGACTCTGGTGCAACCAAGAGTCCACCAAACCCGACGAACTCTTCCAAAGGTTCGTCAAATCCGACGAACTCTCCCAAGAGTTCGTCACCAAGCAGAAATGCTGACACGGGCGTGAAAGCAAGGAAAAAGAACCTCCCGGGTTAGGGAAGCAGTCAAAAGGAGCTGATGATCCGATTGAACTGCACAACATATTTGGAGACTTGGAGATGGAGGTTGATGATCCAGCACGTCTGGAACTCCCAAAGTCTCCAAGGTCTGTCAAACCCAACGGCCGTAAGCCCGTACTTCCGCCTTAGTGACGACAAAATCAAATAAGGTCATTCAATGGAACTGCCGAGGTTTAAAACCTAATTATGATGAAATCAGCTTACTTTTAAATAAACACAACCCTATTGCATTTTGTCTTCAAGTTTTTAAAAGATATCTTGTCACTGGTCTTCAAGAAACTTTCTTGAAGACCAGTGACAAGATATCTTTTAAAAACTATTCATTATATAACTATATTTGTGATACAGGTGATAAAGCTTCTGAAGGAGTTTCAGTTCTTGTGAATCGAAACATTCCTCACAAAACTGTTGCGTTGAGAACTGGTTTGCAAGCTGATGCGGTCAGTGTTACGATGCACAGAGTTATAACAATATGCTCCTTATATTTACCGCCCAGTTCTTTACTAGACCTTAAAGATCTAAATCACCTAGTGACAATTACCATCACCCTTTATACTCTTGGGGGATTTTAATGCACACAACTACATTTGAGGTTGTAAGGATATCAACGATAAAGGCAAGAAAGTTGAGCATTTCTTAGCCAAAAATAATTTGTGTCTTTTTAATGATAACAAATCACATACTAATTTACATCCAGCTACGGGCTCTCATTCTTCCATTTATTTAACAATATGCGATCCAACGCTCTTGATGGATTTTTCGTGGAGTGTTGGTGACGACTTATGTGGAAGTGACCACTTCCCCTTATTTCTTGAAAACATCGGCCTAACAAAGTATCAAAGTGGATTCCGGCGCCAACGAGGCACAACAGACAATCTCATTCGATTTGAATCATTTATTAGGGAAACTTTCGTAAAGAAAGAACATCTAACCCAGTTGTGCTTCAGCTTTTAGAAAAGTACAATTCTCTTATAATTGATAATGTTATTATTTTCTGCTGGCTTCCAAGCCATGTAGGCATACGTGGTAATGATAGAGCTGATAGTGCTGCTAAGGCAGCATTAGGTCTACATATATCTAATACCAAATTACCTTATACTGATTTTAAAAGTTGTATTAACACATTTATTCGTAACTCTCGGCAAACCACTTGGGATTTGTCAGTTAACAATAAACTCCATTCAATTAAACCGTTACTCGGAGAATGGCGTTCTTCTAGTAGACCCATTCGTCGAGAGGAAGTTGTCCTAGCCCGGTGCAGGATAGGGCATACACGTTATACTCATTCATATTTATTACAAGGTGAGCAATTACCAGAATGTATACCCTGCTTTGCACCGTTAACGGTCAAACACATATTGCTGGAATGTGTAGACTTTGTTCCTATGCGTCAAAGGTACTACAATGTTAATACTATGACCGAGTTATTTAATACTATAGATTTTAGTCTAGTTTTAGATTTCCTGAAGGAAGTCAGACTATATACATCATTATAAAATATTCTTGTATAAATTTACTTCTGTATATACCCGTTTTCGGGCATTTGTTGATTTACGTATATAATTTATATTACTACCATTTCATCCCTTACTTGTCAATAGTTTTATCTTTATATATTTACATTAGTTTTTAATTAATCCTTCATTTCTTCATCATTCATCAGTTTTTGCGCACAATATGACCTATATATGTGTCGACGTGCCGTTAAACACCATTCATTCATTCATTAGGGCTTTCCACTTTTCAGTGGAAAACCTCTTGTGTTCGTTCTGTTTATTCTTATTAGGGCTTTCCACCTTTCAGTGGAAAGACCGTTTGTGGTCGTTCTGTTTATTCTTATTATTATTAGGGCTTTCCACCTTCCAGTGGAAAGACCTATTGTTGTTCGGCAAGATTTTGACTTTATTCTTCTCACCGCCACTTTTCATAGTAAGACTGGTCGCACGGCTTTCAAAGTTTACACAGTGATAGAGCTCATTCTGGAATAGTGCCGCGAAGCTTTTGGTGTCATGACTTCATCCAAGATGGCCGCCAGTGACGTCATGATGTAAATCTTGTTAACGCTAGATCTCAGACATTTATGGTCGGATTTGAATGAAACTTCCTCAGATGAAATATCTCTTGTCGTTTTTCAATTGGAATATTTTCTCTCTCTCATTGTTCAAGTGATTGGAATATTGTACAGGTTTCAGCATTGAGAATATAGTATGACTCAATGTTGCTGGAATATCTATCTGTCACTGGAGTACATTGAGTGAACCTGAAATTAAATATAATTTATAAATTAAAGTTCTTGTTAAGTGACCATTACAAAAATATTAAGATGACGACAGCGCAAGGTTGTTCTACTGGTTAACATTTTCGAGAAAGTGACATATACCTGTATTATTTTTCTCTATTCCTGTTTATTTAGTATGATCAAAACTTAGTGCAGTGGACCATTTTTTACCATTCTGGGCATATAAACACAATAATGAAATGGTGCTAGGCCTTAGGCTTTATTTTACGCTCTCATGCTTAGTAAAATTTTGATTAAATTTCGATAATTCACGATAGATCATCTTTAAAACAAGAGGCCCAAGAGGGCCTGTGAACGCTCTACTGGCTAATCATAAAGTTTATGTATAATATCATTCAACCGGAACTTGGCGATGATATACGCAACTAGTCTTGGTACTGATCATCCCTGACAAATTTTGTTGAAATCCAGACACAGGTTCAGGAGAACTAGTCCGGACAATGTTTGTGTATTAAAACCTTTAAAGGGCTATAACTCTGCCAAAAATCATTCAACCGTAACACGGCGATGATTTGCACAACTAGACCTGGAACTGATCATCCCTAAAACGTTTCGTTTAAATCCGGCCAGGGATTCAGGAGAACTAGTCTGGAAAAAGTTTGTGTATTAAAACCTTTAAAGGGACATAACTCAGCCAAAACCAATCAACCGGAACTCGGTGACGATATGTACAACCAGGCTTGGTACTGATCATCCCTGAAAAGTTTCAATGAAATCCGCCCAAAGAAGGCTCTTTCGTCTTAATGACACCAAAATATAGCACATTTTAGGAAATTAAGGGCCATAACTCCTGTGTAAATCGTCCAATCTGGCTGTTTTTTTTCAAATTTGTCAGAGCTTATATTGATATTAACAATCTGGTAAAGTTTGGTAAAGATCGGATGAAAAGTGAAGGCATATCATTTTAACAAGGCAAAATATAGCATTTTTAAATAAATCAAGGGCCATAACTCTGCTGTTACTGGTCCGATCTGGCTGGTTAAAGAAATAAAGAAAAAAAAATTTAAAAAATAAATAAAATAAAAGAAGTCAATCACCTTGAAGCTCTACTGATAGGTTTTTGATAGCTAGATCAGCATTCCTGTGAAGTTTCATGAAAATCCGTCAAGTAGTTTCAGAGGAGTAGTTGCTAAAAGTTTTCCTTATATAACACTATGTAAACATAGATGGCCGCTGGCGGCCATGTTTAACGTCAAATCAAAATAATTTTTGACAATGATCAACATCATGTCATACTGATCATTTTAGAAAAGCCACATATCAATATCACTTATATAGTTTTCAAGAAGTAGTCGCTACAAACTTATTTCGAAAATATATTTATAACCATGGTGGCCATCTTAAATATCCGGCCTACCTGAAATTGTGCTAGATTCAATTAGACATCAAGAGCAACATTCTTGTGGAGTTTCATGAAAATCCGTCGAGTAGTTGCAGAGTAGTAGTCGCTACATTTTTTACTAGATAACTCTATGTAAACAAAGATGGCTCCTGGCAGCCATGTTTAACATCGAATCAAAATAATTTTTGACAACGATCAACATCATGTCATACTGATCATTTTAGGAAAAGACGCATATCAATATCACTTATAGTTTTCAAGAAGTAGTCGCTACAATCTTGTTTTTCGAACAGTTATTTTTAGCCGTGGCGGCCATCGTGAATTTTTCGCCGTCCTGACATTTTGCTAGGATCAATTAGACATCAAGAGCAATATTCCTGTGAAGTTTCACGAAAATCCGTCAAGGAGTTTCAGAGGAGTAGTCGCTACAAGTTTTCATTATATAAATCTATGTAAATAAAGATGCCCACTGGCAGCCATGTTTAATGTCGCATCAAAATAATTTTCGAAAAGGATCAACATCATTCCATACTGACCATTGTAGAAAAAGTCCCATATCAATATCACTTTTAGTTTTCAAGAAGTACTCGCTACAAACTTGTTTTTTGAAAATCTATTTTTAGCTGTGGCGGCCATCTTGAATTTTCGACCAATCTGAAATGTTGCTAGGATCATTTAGACATCAAGTGCAACATTCCTGTGAAGTTTCGTGGAAATCCGTCAAGTAGTTTCAGAGGAGTAGTACAACTTTTTATTAAATAACTCTATGTAAACAAAGATGGCAGGGACAGATCAACAGGGACCGACATCATGTCATGCTGATCATTTTAGAAAAAGTCCCCTATCAATATCACTTAGAGTTTTCAAGAAGTAGTCGCTACAAACTTAGTTTTTTTAAAATCTACTTTTCGATTTGGCGGCCATCTTCGATTTTACATCAACATGAATTTTTGCTAGGATCAACTAGACTTCATGGGCAACATTTCTGTAAAGTTTCATGAAAATCCATTTAGTAGTTTCAGAGGAGTAGTCGCTACAAAAAAAGTTTACAGACAGACGGACAAACGGACGCCGGACCACGGCATAAGCTCTGCTGATCAGTAGAGCTAATAAAAATTTAAACGAAAAAATTATAATAATAAAAAGCAAAATAATCTGATAAAGATCAAATGAAAAATAAAGGCACTATCGTATTAATTATAGCATTTTTAACGAAATCAAGGGCCATAACTCCGCTGTTACTGGTCCGATCTGACTGGTTTTTGGACTTGTCTATTCTAAGCTTTCATTGATATTAACAATCTGGTAAAGATCGGATGAAAAATGAAGGCCCTATCATCTTAACGAGGAAAAATATAGGACTTTTAACTAAATCGATGTACATAATTCCGCTGTTACTGGTCCGATCTGGCCGTTTTTCATCCCTGAAAAGTTTTTGTAATTAAAATTGAATTGAATGGTTCTTTAACATTCTCGGAGAATAGTCCGATAAACGGGACTGCCCGGATTACGTCCCCATCCGACGGACGAGGCTAAGGGAAAGTGTCTTCCCCAAGAACACACCGACGACACCACGGAGGATTGAACCCGGGGCCTCCGGTTACAAATCCGCAGCGTTACCGACTGTGCCACGCCAGCCAATGAGTTAACAACTTCATTTCGGTTGTTATTTAAGCATATACTCAAATGGGTAACACCCTGTTTTTCCTACTCCTCCATGTTATGCCAAATAAACAGATCAAACACTGTGATCGACTTATTTCTATCCATTCGTGTTATACCGTATAATGGCCATGCTCAATCGGTGGTTGTAGTATTTTCAAACCCTTGTCGGCATATTGTCACCTTTTGAAGTGTGGTACCAAATATAATTCCATCATGTTGGCATATTGTTTCCTTTTGAAAGGCGGTAAAAAAATATAATAGTGTGGGAAATGAACGCGCCTCTTAATTGACATGTCGCCAGTACTTAGATATCTCAGCCATATTGTTGATGTCGGAGTATATTGACAATAGTTTATATAACATAGTTGCACGGCACGTGCTTTTAATATACGTGCTGTTGTTTGTCGGAGGTATCGTTCTGGTTTGATTGGTTGAAATGGATAAATGATTGACAACTGGCGACATGTTAATTGTTATATGAAATCTGGGTCGACAATTGACATCAGGGCCCTGATAAAATGGGTGCTAAATCTGAGTTGTTGCTTGTTGGTGAGACAATGATTAAGATTTGTTAAAAATGTAAATGTAGGAATTCAAAAACAAATTATTGTAAAACAATGATGGATAGGCATACAGGTAAGTGAGTTTCATGTTATCTCTACGAACATCTTAAAATTGA
Source organism: Cyrtodaria siliqua (assembly GCA_037043455.1). Classification (NCBI taxonomy): domain Eukaryota; kingdom Metazoa; phylum Mollusca; class Bivalvia; order Adapedonta; family Hiatellidae; genus Cyrtodaria; species Cyrtodaria siliqua. The sequence goes on along the minus strand of JAWPHD010003267.1, from coordinate 10,340 downwards.
TAAAATACGTGTTTGTATGCTAAGTTTTCCTTAAATTCAAAATGAGCCAAGATATCTATTGAAAAATGCATGATAATGCTATAATCAACCCCAAGCCTAAGAACATTATTAATATATGTCTGATATGTCTGTGAATCAACCCGCAAGTTTGAACATCATGCCATAAATAAATTGAAATTGTTAATTTCAAAAAGGTATCAAACTTTTAATAAATGACGCGTTCTGTTGTTGTTTTGTACCAATTCTATATACACAGATTTGAGATCTAAATAAAATTGTCTTGAAAGTACACACTTGTAACCAACTCTAAATAGCAATACCAATATAATCAGATCATGAGTTTGAACACCATGCATGTCATTACTAAAGAAGCAGTTAGATTTAATAATATGCACATTACACTTGATAATGAAAAACGCGTTCATATGTTAAACCATTTTCAGTTAACATATTTTAGACCAAAATAAACGCTTTTTTGATATCAAATGCCAGATTTGCATCTTCTTAACAATACCAATGCCGTATAATCTCTAATAAATGCCACTCCCCTAATAAACGCCCACCCCTTCCCACCCCACCTTTCCCCTACCATTTTTCAGAAAATATATTTTTAAAACCCCAAAAAATGCAAGTTAATCTGTTTCATTCACAATGGAACATGTATACAAAATCACTAGAAAACTTAAAATCTGATGCATTGATTGACCGATATGCAGACTTTGGTTTTTTTGGAAAAGAAAATCAATAAATAATGTCTGTTTAAAAGTAAAATTATGTACTTTTGGTCGCAATTTTCAAAATGTTACACCCTGGGGGTGGGGGGCGGGGGCTTATTAGGAATTATACGGTATATCTGATTTGTTATTTCTGAAAATTGCTTACTAATAAAGGAGGAGTTTTAATCCAAGTCAGTATACATTTCTTAAAGAAGAAATGTGTCCTTTTTTATCCAATTTCAATTCACAAAATTAATATTCAAACAAAATGAGCGTTTACTAAATATCCAAGACCTGAACCCGAATCTACACAATAATGCCATTTCAAACAATTCACCATTTTCAAAATATTGCCGTTAATCAAGGAGGGCTCAGGAGTTTGATTTAAAAAAAGCGTACACATTTGACATTTTAAAAATGAATGCGTCCTATTTGTCATAACTGGTACCCTCTTGCATACCTTAGACTAATCGGGAAACCAACTGGTACCCTGTTGTATACCGCAGAGTAATCAGGGAACCAGTTTAATAGCCATTTGGCGGATAAATATATAGGTAATTTTGAATCCAGAGTATTTATGAATATCAAATATATTACCTTAGTTAAAATGTTAAAACATTTATAATATTTGCTAAAATATCTTAGAAACATTCTAGAGTTAAATGAATTACCCAACTTTCTAAAAACATAATGAAAAAAAAGCATCTTAGAAATTGAGTGAAATGAATTAACAAAGTATAAATCAAACAAAAATGGTCATTAAGATTACATTTATGAGTAGTTTAAAAATATAAATATTTAATGTATCTTCATATAAAAGCCACATAAACTCAGTTCTCTCAATAAGGTTGAGCTTTGAAAGTGTTTTTTTTTATTGATTTTATTTGTATTGTTTTTGGGGAATTCCAATTTTAGATTGTTCGTAGAGCTGAATTTTTAATGGATAAAAACTTATTTTCTTGATATAATTCCTAACCTAAAATTGCTTTTAATTGTTAAAATGCTTGATAATCTGATGAATACTAAACAAAATAACAATATCTCACCAATAAAATGCTGGAAGGAATTAACAATTTCCACTGTCCAAAGCATACACTATTAAATAGGTCTTTTTTATAACCATAAATAGTTATGCAGTTAATTATGTTGATATGACAAACCCCACATGTTACTTCTTGAAACTAAACTCCTCCCTGGTCAAGTCAAGGTATTGGCCAGATCCGATTGGTTAATCAAAGATTAACCCGTGATCTATGACATACCTCATGGCCAGTGGGTCTTCCACTAAGTAGTTACCATATATGAGAAAGATCTGATGAGCTGTTATTTGGCATTTACAACATCTAAAGTTTACATGGGATTAATCTGTTTCACAAAAATAATGAAAAAATCAACTTGGCTGGATATATTAAAAAATACTGAAAAGGTACTGAAACTAAATAAAACAAATGGCAGATCATATTTTTGCTTTAATTGTGCCAAATGTAGTATAAATTTTTAACTGTTTATACTGTTTATACTGTTGTCGGTGTTAACCAACAGGTTTCTTAGGCCCTTTTAGAAATGGTTGTTTTTCCCAGTCTGGTTATGATTGTTTTTCTTTTCATAGTGAAGGACTTCCGGCTCCTTTTTATTTTTTCGGTCTGAATTTATTAGGATGATTTGCCCAATGTTTATTTAGCCTACTTTTAAAGGAATTGATGGTGGGTGCCTCAATCACAGTGTCCGAGAGATTATTCCAAGATTCTACGACTCTGTAAGCAAATAATTTTTTCCTAATATCAATTCTTGCTCTTTTTTTAAATAGTTTCTTGGAATTTCCCCTTGTTCCAAGATCAGGGGCCTGAGTGAACAGTTTATTTTTGTCAACTGTATCGATATTATTTAAGATTTTATAAACCTGAATTACGTCAGCCCGCTCCCTTCTATATTCAAGGGTTGGTAGCCCTAGCATAGTGAGTCTTGCATGGTACGGAAAGTTACTGAGGTTTTCCACCATTCTAGTCGCTCTTTTTTGGACATTTTCTATAGCAATTATATCCTTTTTTAGGTATGGAGACCAAACCACCGTAGCTTATTCAAGGTGTGGTCTAACAAGGGACTTATATAAACACAGAAACATTTCTCTATCCATGTATGTGAAAGTTTTATATATTAGACCAAGGTTTCTATTGGCCTTAGATACTTTACCACTTATATGATAGGAGAACTTCAATTTTGTGTCAAATGTTACTCCCAAGTCTTTTTCATGTATTACCTTGGTAATTTCTTCTATTTTTTTCGAATTATCCTTGATATAAAATACATTGTATTCATCATCAGTATTACCATGTAGGTGTTTGCACTTTTTAGCATTAAATATCATTTGCCATTTTTTAGCCCATTCACATGCAGTGAAGATACTGTCTTGTAGGTCTATCTCACGTTGTGGGCTATTTATGCATGTATACAGTTTAGTATCGTCAGCAAAAGGTTTGGCGGTGCAGGACATGGCGTCTGGGAGGTCATTGATATAAATAAGAAACAAAACAGACCCAAGAACACTGCCCTGGGGAACACCGCTTGTGACATCCCTGAGTTCTGAGACCTGCCCATTGACCATCACCCTCTGTTTTCTATTTGCTAAAACGTCCTCTATCCAGTCATAAAGTTTACCAGTTATACCCATAGATTTAACCTTACTCATTAACCTTTGATGGGGTACTTTGTCGAAGGCCGCTTTGAAATCCAGATAAATGACATCGACAACTTCACCGCTATCAATAGCCTCTGACCAGTCATCAAGATACTCCAATAACTGAGTAGCACAAAACTGTTCGTTCATGGTTTAAGAACTTTAGTTAGAACAGCATTATGGCGCCAGACAGGAATGAACATGCCAGGCTCATCCTCCATTTACATCTAGATAAAAATATGGAGAATCGGCCTAGAACCTTCTAATCTGCAGAACTGCAGAGTTGCTGCAAATTCTATTGCCACGTTTCCACATTTGCATATACGGTGTCATGAAGAAGACCTTGAATGAGCATGATAAAAAATGACAAAATGTACACGAAGTGGGGATGTAAACCGGGCTTTCCCATGTATCAGAATGAATCCTCATAGCATGTTAAAGAACCATATAAATCTATTCAATACTAACTAAGAGTAGGACTGGTTCCTGGATTCGTACATATCTGTCCCCTGTATCCGGGGCAGCTCTAAATAACCTTTAATGTGCTGATGAGAAGTTGAACAACATGCAATTCAATTCAAATTGAAGTGTTAAAAACCATACATGTAGATAAAATTAAATCCCAGTATTTTACATTCAAATAATCTATTTTTAATCAAGCTTCATTTCATAATTTACTACATATATATAGAATATATATAGAAGATGAGGTTTATATTATGAATCAAGTCGACTATTTATAAAACTTTGTTATTTAATATATGCAAGTTTTATCCAGAATATATTTTCATTTCTTTATCTGTTTATTGCATTTGCCTATTTTATGGGATTTCATGTGCATGCTGCATCTTTCAAAAATGGAATAGTAAATAGTTTCCTCTTATATTGAAGGAGTGTTAATAACTTATTAAATATGAGCATATTAGTAAACAAACAACATGAAAGGAGAAACCTGGAAATTGCCGAACTATTCTCAATCTATGTATAATTTATTTGAAATATAATATTTTATCAACTGATGCTTAATGACATTGTTGTGTATTGTCTACCATGCATAAGTCCTTTCTTATTGCCTACCATAAATTATCTTTAATAAAGTTGTATATTCTAACATAAAACTATATATTTTCTGCAAAACAGAATAATTTGCTTGGTTTCTAAATGATTTTATCGACAATTAAATTTAAGTTTTGAGAACATTAAGTTTTGACTTCTTCGTTTTATCAATGGATATGTACAATGTTGCATTGGGTGCAATACCAAAAATAAATAATGGAAAAATACCACTATGAATTAATTTTAAAAAGAAAAATGACAAACTGTAATGAAACTAAAGATCACTCAATTATAATCATGTTGTTGTTCCTAACTGTTTTAATTTATCAAGTTTATTGGTATAATCATGTTGCTGTTCCTAATTGTTTTACTTTATCAAGTTTATCGGTATTAAGTAAATAGATAAGTTCTGTATTAACCAGTACAACCAGGGAGTAAGTATACAGGGAGGAGACACGGATTCATAAGCACTCTAGTTTATCAATTTATGTTGTCGCGCTAGAACACCGCCATTTCCAATTTTATCGATACATGTAAATCGATCGTAAGCATGTATACGTTACATTTGAAAAGTTAAAATAATCAACATCACAAAATTTCCTTCTTGACAAAGATAAATATGTCTACTATTCATTTTTCGTTATTATTAATGCCTAATATAACCCGTACTTCGTATTTCGTTTGCAATAGCTAAACACCATTTTTTATTTGAAAAATTCAAAATTTCAGCTGATATCTCAAAAGAGGCATTTTCATCACCTCTTTTTAGGCTTTGTCTTATAATCACCACCGTGAAATTACCTTCTTGGCAAAGATAAATATTTATTGTAAACATTTGCATCGGTGAAAGATTGGGATTTCTCAGTGAAAGAATATTCATAATAGCTAAATACTATTAACTAACTCCGAACACAAAAGTAACTAACTGTGACACTGAGTTATCTGCCGATAGCGTTCAATAAAGCGAAGAATTTCGGATAAAATCATGCACAGATGATTTAAAATGTAATAAACAGATTATTTAACTGCTGTGTTCGATTATAGGGAAATACATCACCATCACTCGATGGTAGACGTGTTTCGTTCTGTGTTTTTTTCACTTGTAACCGGAGGCTCCGGGTTCAATCCTCCGTAGTGCCACTGAGTTTCGTCGGTGTGTTCTTGGGCAAGACACTTTCCATTAGCCTCGTCCGTCGGATGGGGACGTAAACCGGGCGGTCCCTTGTATCGGTCTATCCTCCGAGCAAGTTGAAAAACCATAGACATCTATTCGATAATAAGAGTAGGGCACGGTTCCCGGATTCCTATGTATCGTTCCCCTCTCTCTGGGGTGGCTCTAAATAACCTATACTGTGTTGATGAGCCGTTAAACAACATTCAATTTCAATTATTGTGTTCACTCACTCGCATACGCTCGTTCGTGAAAAGAACCATACGGCTACCATCTCCTATTTCCCTATAATCGATCCCAGCAGTTAAATAATATCTCTATGTTTACTATTCACTTTTTTTTATTATAATATAACCCGTAGTCTCGTATCTCGTTCGCAATAGTATACACTGTTAACCATGAAAGAGCAGGGGCGTTCCTGGGGCTAATTTAGGTATAAGCACCATCGAGTTTTGGATTCACAAATGTGCCTAACCCCGCTATACCTTCAGTTTTTATTGCATATTTCGCATTTTTAGCCATTTTTATATTTTTGCTTCTTTAATAGCCTGTACGCACGTGCGTACGTGCGTATGCCCCTGCAGAGGATCCGCCTTTTGAATTTCTTCAATTATGAAAGCTGAAGGTAATTTTTAAATAAAACGAACACATGGCAATCTTGATTTTGTTTAATTGCAAAATAGTTTTTTCTGCATTTATCTAACTTGCATATTTGCTGTAAGTTGAATAGTGTTTGCATAATTTTGATTATTTTCAACCACTAATACATTTCAAACTTTGGTAGAATAATAGAAATTGAAATGTAAACACCTTGGTAAAATATGCATTACCTTTTTTTTGCAAGTAAATTATCAATATTACTGGATTAACAATCTATGGTTATGGTAGTACTTTTAAAAGTCAAGGCATATTATAATCACAAACCAAGTATTAAAATATACAAAAAGATATAAAATATATACTTGCATCAGTTGGTCTATTTAATAATATTTTATTCATGTATTATATATAATTCAAGTGTTTTTTACTGCCTTATATCCTGTGCTGTATTAAATACAGTTGTGTCTTATCAATTACCCTTTTTGAACCCCTTCAAGGCCTGTGGTAACACGAAGCCGGTATCACAGAAGGTTGCCATGAATTTTATAACTAATAAGCTGATTACATAACAGGGACACACCATAAACCACTAATAGAGCAGCACCAAGTGCCAGTGATTGACAGCATGGGGTATTGAATCATATATGCCACTGGTGAGATCATGCTGGAATGAAAATAGATATATAGGGCCCTGGGTCATATTATCTCTTCAACAGTTAGATATTGATATTAAATTGTTTAAATTGTCTGCACTTCTGAGATCAATTGTTTATTTTAATTTTAAAAAAATACAAAACAAAAGGGTAAAAACACACACATTAATAAGCTTTTGCTTCAAAAATAACAGAAATGTGAAACATAGTTGAATCTAACACTTTGAGCAATTCAAAATGATTTAGTGTGTGCACAAATCCTGTATTGCTCTAAAATAAATGGGTTTTTTTTTAAAAAAATCTCAGTCTTTATTAGTGGATTTCACCGACCTAATAACAAATTTAAAAATTGTTAATATATATTTGTGTTTGGCTTTAATGATAATAAAGTGCCATTTCCCAAGTTACATTTAAAGACACTAACCTGCCAAATAAAAGCAAAATTACACTTAAAGACATTTTCTATAGTTTTTTCTGCATAACGGATTTTCTTTAAACTTTTGTCCATGATTGTTAAAATTTTAAAAAATAATTTGTAATGAAAGTCCATGAAATAGCTAAATAAGACATTTTTGAAGTCTAATCATTTATTCATTGCTCACAATTCTGCTAAAAGAACATTTAATTTCAATAACATTTAAAGCTCATCTTTATGTAAAACCTATATTATTTTACAAAATCTGTTGAGACCATTACCACAATTTATGCACAAATTAGCCAATTTCCTTTTTTTCTTTTATATGTTTCCAATAATAGAATTAGTTTAAACTTTCTAAGCACATAGTTTAACATATATAAAAACAAAATGTGCAATAAAAATGATAGGTCCCCATGCTTGTTTAGAATTTTTTTTGAAACCCTACCCCTATTCAAAAAGGCCAAGTTTTGTATGAAATTATATAGAAATGGTATATTTTCCTTTTTTGTTATGTTCCTAATAACAGAATTTGTTCAAACTTCCTAGGCACTTATTTTTAATAGCACGACTTTCTTTCACACGTATCGTATTGTTGGGACTGTATCGTAATAAATAATTTTTACAAAATGCTATATTTTTCCTATTTTGTGTATTTAATAATAGGCCTTTATTTAAATAAAGGCAATAAAAAAAATGTAAACAAAAATTAAATAAAAAAAAATTAAAAAGGAAATTAAAAAAAAAAAAAGACAACTCTACATACAACTACACATCAAAACCAACATTCCTGTAAATTTGTAGGAAAATCCAACCAATAGTTTTAGAAGAGAAGTCGCCCAAAAAAGCTGCGCATGGAAAACTACAGAAAATGCCTTTAAAACCATTCATCAAAACTCTATCCAGGTGTTCAGGTCCTATAATAATGTAGTATATGTGTGCCAAATTAAATTGAATTTGGTTTTAAGGCGCACCAACACATGAAAGGTTATATGGCGCCTAACAGGCATGAACATGCCAGGCTCATCCTCCATGTACATCGAGATAAAAAATGGAAAATTGGGCCTAGAACCTTCTCACCCTGAACTGAAGAGTTGCTGCAAATTCTATCATAGAAACTCCATTTACGCTGGAGCCATGTTTATTGTTTTACTGCCACTGCTCTTTTGATGTGAGCGAGATGGCACCTGAAACAATACAGGGATCATGATGAAGACCTTTAATGAACATAAACAAAAAATGATAAAATGAACATGAATTTGGGGGGATTCTTCTCTGTCTCCAAAGGAATCTGCAGTGGCCCATTCTTTGTTGGGTTGGGATCAATTCCCAGTGTGGTCAAAGACTCCAACAGAAGGCTACGAGTAAAGATTCACACTTTTCGTTCGAAACGTGGCTGATCAGAAACTAATGACCGAGCAGTCGAATGTCGATATGTGTAACCCTTGACGTTACAGCGAAAACCAATGACAATAAAATATCTGCATCTACTTACAATTTATATTTTAATTTACCAGACTGATTATAGCCACAATATGCCGTATCTGCAAAAACGTCTGCATACAAACTATGTAAGTAGTATACATTACCTGTATTGTTAGCTCCAAAACAGAATCTGTTGAGATAAAATTGTCCAAACGAATATTATCCGAAATGACACAAATGTAAAATATCAGTTTCGGCTCCCGGTTTGAATCCCTTAAATAGGAATTATTAACATCAGCTGATTAAAACACTGCACTAATAACAAATAAATGCTAAAGCAAATATGTGCTTCGCTAATATATGTTTTTTTGAAAAAAAATCTTGAAAATGTTCAGTTCTAAGAATCATATTACAGATAAAAAAAAATGTGCTTTTCACTGGAGAACGAGAGTATTTCGAAGGTAATTGAATTGAATTGAATGTTGTTTAACGGCTCATCAACACAGTATAGGTTATTCAGAGCCGCCCCAGAGAGAGGGGAAGGATACAAGGAATCCGGGAACCTGCCATACTCTTATTATCGAATAGATTCCTATGGTTCTTTAACGTGCTCGGAGGATAGACCGATACACGGGACCGCCCGGTTTGCGTCCCCATCCGATGGACGAGGCTAAGGGAAAGTGTCTTGCCCAATAACACACCGACGAAACTCAGTGGCATCACGGAGGATTGAAGCCGGGGCCTCCGTTTCAAATCCGCCGCCCTACTGACTGCGCCACGCCAGCCCTCTTTTTTTCGAAGGTTACAAACAAAGAAAATGTCTGATATTTTTCTCTTTGGTGAGTTTTATGCGTACATGTTGTGTGGTGTAAAAAAAAAAAGTGAAAGAAAAATGGTTTCCGGGCAATACTTAACTTCAGTTAGGATTGAGAAGTTGAAGCAACTTGGTGAGTAGTTGGGTTATATGGAAAGAAATATTAAAAAGAATGTTGCAGGTAGCTTAGGGAAATCCTATATGCAAACTCATAACTGGCCACAACAAAAAAAAATGTTTGACCTATGTTTATGAAACTTCACATACATATACGTAGTAACTTCACATACATATACGTACTACCCCAAAATATAGGGGTGCAATGATTAATCGAGATACGATTATAGCGCGACTTTATTTCACACGTATCGTATTGTTGGGACTGTATCGTAATAAAATAACGATACACAGATAAGCATTACCTTGCTCTTATTGACAAAAATAACATCGCAGATAATTGTAGAAATTATACTTTTTAGCTCGACTATTCGAAGAATAAGAGAGCTTATGTAATAACCCCGGCGTCTGCGTCGGCGTCGGCGTCCCACATCATGGTTTGCGTGTAAGCTGTGTTTACAAGTCTATATCTCTTACATTTCTTATCCTAGCACAATCAAATTTGTTCATGGGCTTCCTTATAGCATTATCTTAAGGGCTGCATAAGCAATTTTGGTTCCTGTAAACCCTGGGCTCCCATGGAACTCAAATTCTGATTTTAAGCCCTTAAAATATGTCTATTTCACATCAAAATTTGCGTGTAAGCTGTGTTTACAGGTCTATATCTCTTACATTTCTTGTCCTAGCTGAACTAAATTT